>SOMO01000141.1:225841-239729 GCA_028128575.1 Paedocypris carbunculus
TCAATATCATAAAAAACAAGAGAACATTGGGATGAACCTACACACACCTTTTCACGCTCGTCTCAATCATATCACTGGACATAAGCTTCATACGGTTGTCCAGGTGCTTGGCAAACTCTTCTTCAGGCCAATGGAGATCTCTGATGAAGGTCTGTAGAGCATCCAACTTCCAGAACAGATCTTCGGATGTTCCCGAACCGTTGCTGCCAGGCACAGTAAGAAGTTTAAAGTCAGATATAACTGTTTTGGAGAACGTTGCTGAGCATCACACACGTCATTTCAATAAAAAGCATTTTCAGTCTCCTTTCAAGCATACACCAACATGCCACCCCAAACTTTGATCTAAAACACGTGATCTAAGTGTTGGTGTGTGGAAATAAATATATCGGTGCTTCAAAAACACAAATTTACACTACTTTCATGGTAAAATATACTAATATAGTTCATTTTAATGCATGCAAACATTTCTTTACTGATTCTCTCTGGTTTGGAAAAGATTTGGAATGTCGTGGTGAGAGAAGCCTTTTCAAGAAAAAAAGTGCTAAACTTTGACTAAAGTCACAAGAATTTGGCATTTACTAAAACAAACTTTGAGACCTTTTAATAATTGACACATGTGTTCTATTTCATCTGGATTTTCAATCAGATTTTGATAATCTTTGTTCTTAGGTTTTTTTTAAGTCTCTTTTTTTGTAGAAAATCACTCTTTACAGACGTATTTAAATTGGCCAATATTGGTAAATAAAAAAAAAAAATAAATAAATCTCAGGCTCTCTGTCACCACCCATGTCTATCGCTCCCGAGATCCAAACACACCATGCAGTCGACTCTGAGGACGCTGCCATCCTGAGTAGAAAGATGTGTAGTAAGGGTCAGGGAAGAGTTAAAACATTAGAGTGACTCAAATTTGCCATCTTAGTCATGGTTGAATTTGCAAAGAGTTCGTTTAACTCTTATTTGTGAAAAAGGCGAAAGCCAACTCTGATGTTTAAACCCAATGGGTGTTAGTTTCTACTGCCTTAGATGCCAGCTACACTGAAGCAACAGTTGCTTCAGAGCATCAGGTACCAACACCAGGACAGCTAAGACCAGACGGGGAGTTCTACATTTCACTCACACACACACACACACACACACACACACCCTTCAGTTCTTTGACCCTTTTCTTCTCAGCTATATATTGAAATGACATAATCCAGAAAGGAATTCTTGCCCCAAAGAAAAAGATAATAGGATAGACTGGGAGGTTCAAACAGCCAATAATTCCTTATTATTCCAGATTACCTTTGATGGCACAGGTTTGGGTTGAACTCTAGATCTCACCACCCCTGTCCGACCTCAATGGCATGCACATTGAGGAAAATGAGCTTTTCAGTTCTCATTTCCGTTAGCAAATACAGTCTGTCTAAAACCTTAGTCATCTTGACATGAGAACAATTCTAAAGACCCTTCTGTTGCACCAATACAACAAAGTTTGACTGTCTTTCTGTGAATCAATAGAATTTGTGTTGGGATAAATTTGGCATAAACCCTAAAATATAGCCAACTGCTTTGAAACATTTTCATGGCAAGACGACTTTTGAATGCATCAGATCGCGGGTAAATGCATTGAATACACACTCA
Source organism: Paedocypris carbunculus (assembly GCA_028128575.1). Classification (NCBI taxonomy): domain Eukaryota; kingdom Metazoa; phylum Chordata; class Actinopteri; order Cypriniformes; genus Paedocypris; species Paedocypris carbunculus. Next base: position 227,465 of record SOMO01000141.1, read on the forward strand.
GAGTCATAAATAGCAGCCATCCAGGACGGAGTGGAAAAGCTAGGCATTTGTGGAAGGTTAACAGATAGTCCTGCTACTGGCACGGGAAGATTTGGTACTTTGGGAATTTGTAGGTTCACATTTGGTAGATTCACATTGGGAAGATTACTTGTTAAACTCCTGTAGAAACAGACAAAAAAGAAACAAAAAAAAATCCATAACAGTGGCAATGTGGAATGCAGCAAATAAGCAATGTATGACATACTGTACAAAAACAGGAATGGAGAAGCCATCTTTAGACTTTAGGTGCAGACATATAAAGACCGTCCATTAAACGCGGACAATGTACAGAACATTGAACAGACTACCGGAGTTGAAAGAAAACTAAGGTCAATAACACAGACAATATAGCAGACAAACAGTATAAAGATCTGGAAGTTTCAACACCAAATACAAGCAGCAGCTGGAAAAGCTTCGACAACGATGAGATTTTATGAAACACAAGCACAAGCAATCAAAAAACGGAAATTGTGTTAAAATAACCTGGGCGAAGAGCTGCGAACCGAGAGAAGAGTGTTGAGAGGTTTGAACTCTACGATTGAGTCTTAATAAATAATCTAAGCAATGTTATTTGTTCTCCGAAAATATGTTGAGAAACCATTAACATGCAAATCAAAAGCAAGCATGAAAGAATCGATTAGGACATGGAAAGCATTTTGATTTACGCGCAAAATATGAGGGTTAGTTCACAAACATACACGGAACAATGAAAACCTGCAATACATTGACGGACATCTAAGCTGATCTACTTTGGCAGTTTTCCTCTTCCAAAAAAACGTGTCTGTTCTTAAAACACTTTTTCTAATCGCTTCAACACGACCCTGAAAAAACATCGTAATGCCGATATTTCAGTGGAAGACAATGTCTGCTCTCATCACAAGTCTTACTTTACAGGTTCCCAAGACTCTCGCTCAAAGCCCCTGTGAATGGACTGAGCGATCGAGGACTCCATGAGATCCACATATCGGACCACAAGAGGGGCATAAAGGTCCTGCAGATGTTTGTGAAACTTGCCGTTACACAGGTGATCTGTGGAAAGACATTAACTTTAAATTATTAAAACTTTACAAATTCCAATATCTTGGAAATGTCAGTTTTTTATTACATTTTAGACATTTTTACTGAATATAAAAATCAGCTTTGTATAGATCACCCAACGTGTAATTGTTCTATTGCATTTAACGCATCCTTAACGTATTAAAGTAAAAAAAATGTCTTGCATGTTTGCACCTAATATCAAGGTGCTCTTAGTCTCATTTTACACATAAAAAAACGTAATCCAAAGGCATATTGAAACAAAGTTTATATTCTATCATGTAATACTTTACAATGTTTTAGGACCATCTTAAAAACAACCATCAATTTAAAAACAGTGCACATATTGTTATATTGCATTCATATTGAAATATTATACTCATACACGTAAAATGAGAATATAATATTTGCGCTTACAGTCAGTTCGGAGGAAATCATTTAGAAGCTGAAAGAGAGGGAAACTGTCCCAACTCTCGGGAGATTGGATCTCAAGCGCTGCATCCATGTCGACACCATAGAGGGAAAGGAAGTTCTCCGCATGCTCCACCATCAAGTCCGACCACCATGCAAAAGCCTTGATTGCCCATTTAAAAAAAGGGAAAAGAACAAAATACAGTGTGAGAAATGGAGATACTACAGGTAATCTTTACTAAGTATTGTAAACTGGTTAGAGGTCATCAAGCCCATGTTGATTGGTAACATGACGGTTGCTCCAGAGGAGCAGGTCACCGTTCACGCTACCGCATCCAATGAAAACCATCTTGATTAACCAGTTTGCAAAAGTTCAAGTTAGAACAATTACTGGCTTTTTTTTACAGATAAAAGCATTTGCAACAACAAAAACCGCAAGATGAAACAAAACACGTTTTTACATTCGCTATAAAAAGTCACTCTATATTGTATAAAATTTATTAAAATTTATTAACATGTTGAAATCAAAACAAAACGATAGAAAACGGTATTAAACTAAAAATTTACAAATAAAATGATAAATGTAAATAAAAAAACTATCCCAAAAGTGTTCTAAAACAGTGTGTTGCAAACATTTGTACAAAATTCTTTCCAAAAAGAAAACACAGTTTCCTTGAACAGATCGGTCGCTCGTGGGGTCAAGATGCCAAAGAGGTGCAGTTCTCATGCATTGGTAGAAATCCCTGCATGCTTTTGCCCTCCAAATGGAAGATGTAGTTCAACCGTTCACATCACTGCATCCCTACCCTTGGGATGGGGATGTGTCTAGCAATCATGCATTACTGCAGTCTTCCCAAGACTCCAAGCAAGCAGCAGACTTTCTTTTTTCTAACTTCAAAAAAGTAAATATTACAGAAAGAGGTAATATTTCTTTCTTAATCTTTTAAAGTGACAATAAATTTTAAGTCTGCTGAAGAGACAGAGCAGAAGTTCCCTAAATCAATCAGGCTTGCTTGCAGTCTTGCCATAAAACACGTTTCGTCTGATTAAAACCGCTGACCAATAATAAATCGATTCACGGAAATGATTAGCCTCCTTAGACAAAATCCTTCCCTTACGCTGCATGCTACCGTACATCTTTTACCCCTCCGAACCAGTGGTGTAAAGCACTTGAGTAAATGGACTTTGTTACTTTGTTAAGTATTTATGGCTACTTCGTACTTGTACTGAGTTTAAAATATATAAGCTACTTTTACTCTCTACTTGACTACATTTTAGATTGAGTATATGTACTTTTTACTCTGCTACATTTGAATGGACACCATTTAATATTGAATAGACAATATCGCCGTCTGCAGGGTGCTGAAGGTCCTGGATGCTATTTATGAGCAGTTGCACTTTTTTACGAAATTGAGTTTGGCCGATACTGACTTTTTTTTTTTTTTTGAAATAATTTTGTTTTGCCATTATGAAACATTGAGGTGTACATTTTTAATTTCTATACTAAGAAATAAAACCTTATAATTAAAACGTTTCATGATTTTGGTGTTTTTGAGCCTAAATTCCGCACAAGTAAACTACTTAAGTTGTTTCCAAACAATATACTTTAGGACTTTTACTCAAGTCTTCTTAGAATTGGTAACTTGTAATAGAGTAACTTTTACAGTAATGTATCTGTACTTTTACTGAAGTACGGTTTTCAGGTACTCTTTACACCTCTGCTCCGAACCCACTTTTAAAAATGCTTTTCCTACCTCCACTCTGCAATAAGAGATATCCAGACTTACCATGTTACTTACCTTCATCTCATAATTACTTCAGTGCGATAAATAAATCCCAATATAAATCGCAACAAGGCTGAGCTCAAATAAACAAATGAGCAGCAAGGATCTCCAAATCCTTTCCCTAAAGCCCGTCTTGTTAATCTTTAATTAACGTGCTTGGAGACATCAAGTGGGCTACAACTCTGCATCAGCTAAAAAACAAGACCTGTCAGGCCATGTTTTGAAAAGCATTCAGGTTTTTTTTATGAAGAAAAGAAACTCTAATTTGTAATTCTTTAAGACACTATGAACAACTATTTAACGTTTTTCCTAAACATGAGAATCTGAAGCATCTCACTGGTCCTGATGGACAAAGTCTTGAAGCTAGGCAAGCACAACGCTGAGGATATTAGACGAACCCCATGCCAGACACGGCAACGTAGCTCTTGGAAATGAAATAAATGGGAAAGGGATTTCTTTGCAGTTCATGCACAAGCCAGTAAGGGCCATTTTCTTGACTGTATACGTTTTGTCCACATACCTCTTTTCCCTGAACAACACCATGGAGTGAATAGTGGAGAAAAACATGAAAATGAAGTACGACTTCAAATGACTAAAGTAGGCACAATTTCTAAAAGGAACTGGGTATCGGGTGTTATATGTGAAAATGTATTTCTGGGTTAGTTCGTGCTCCGTAGATTATTTAGCTCATCTTCACCCTCCAAAAATGCTCTAAACCACCACTGATTCATCCAGATTTAAGCATCTGCCCCATCCAACCCAGCATGACAGAAAAGCCCTTATCTGTGTGAGTCAACATGCTTGAGGGAAAAGGTACACTACGTGATGACAACTTAAGAAAAAAAGAAACATGATACTGTACCGACTGGTCTCCTGTTGTGACCGCAGCCTGTTAAGCATATTCAGAAAAATACAATAAATCTAAAAAACCTCTGGAAGACCGTATATAAACTTCATCTTGGAGTATTTTTACATATGCAACGTTTTTTGGAGTACCAACATGCCAATTAAACAATAAAGTGTGTAACTTCCGTCTAGCTAGAGCACCCATAACTCTTCTTAAATCCCCATAATTCTACACGTGGATCTTCTACATCATTCAGAACACAGAGAGGACCCGCATTCTAAGGTTCCCTCTTCTTCAACCTATAAAAATCAGATCACACTCACTTCCGCATGATGGTCCTGGTTCTGTTGTAGCACCTCTATTACTAATTCCGCCAGTCGGATGACATGCTCCAGTTTTTTAGCCGGAGTCGCCAGGTTGGCAACATTCTCTGTAGCGGAAGAGTGTGGAAAAGAACAGTGAATGTCAAAGTGGTAAATGTGTCGCTGCATTGGCTTATTTATCATTCATGTCATGACCACGACGATGCGTCTGAAGAAGCTTCGAGTCATTAATAAATTTTGAGGCATGCAGAAGGAACAACACTGTGGATGACACTCATAACACTTTAAGAAAAGATGGCACCACTATAAATCAGCGCTGGGTTATTTCTATCACAGAGCGGCTGGGATTTCTATGCTTCATCTAGGCTTACAGATCAATTTTGGCTGTTATTTTTTTACAATGATTAATACATTTATTTTATTGACTGGGAGCTTTGATGTCAAAAAAGAATTTATTATCGTTGCAAATCCTTCAATTTGGCTGCATGTAACGTGCTCTACGCTTTCTGTGAGTTCCACTAAATCTGCATTTCATAACATCTTAAATAATAAATACTAGTACTAATAAATACTAATTCTAGTCAATGTTTGATATTGACAAATGAATCCTTTGAGTGTTGGACATATGCAACACCAATAAAAAAAAACCCATCAGAACACAAAAAAGCAAATTAATTATTTTTCTCAAAAGCATGAAATGAGCACAGAAAAGCAAAAAAAGAGCTTTAAACAACTCCACAATAACAAATAGAAAATCCAATGTAAACACACAGATTCTCACTAAATAGAAATCCATAAATAAAGAATATTGTTCATTTATTCCAGCAACAATTTTACGGTTGGGCGAATTTGTCTTTTAGAATCTTTGGTAAAGGAAAACGACAGGTCTGAGACTCTGGGCTTACTTTTACTGCACTGTGAATCGTGGGTAATTATTTAATAACCCCATGGGGACAAATAATGTTTATTTGATTAGACCATTAGTGTGAATATAATTAGTGTACATAAACGTACATATATTAGTGTGAGACAAACATAAGCTCAGTCTGATCTTTCCCAAGGCTATGATGTCATCAACACAGCACCATAAAGTAATGGATGATATGATAATCTCGGTTTATCATCCATATTTCACACATTTCCATTTTCAATGTGTCCAAAATGTACATTGTAAGCACTGGGAAAGTAGGACGATAGTGGTTTTAAAGGGATAAAACAGTTCTGAGTTCAGAAATAATAATAATTGGTTTTCAGTTTCACATTTCAACACATTGAAAAATACTCTGGTGAAAGGTTTGTGAAGGATAGTATGAGTTTGTGTTGTTTGGAAAAAATCCAATGGACAGGTTCTAGAAATTTCTCAACACAATATAGCAACGGCAAGCCGTGCTCTTATTGTACAGTATATGAACATACTATCTTCACAAACAAAAGCACAGAAGCCGTCCCGTGTTTCATGGTGCGTGTACGACTACAAACTAAAGCAATCTCTGTGATTGTGTTAAATGGGGACGGGGGAAGACGTCAAACATGGCTTCACCTGGATCCTTCTGATCCTTTAGAGTTTTCTCAACTTGAGAGAGAAAGAGGGAGAGAGAGAAAATGAGAGTCAAAGCAGCGAATAAGATAAATAAAGAAGGAGAGGGAATAAGAAGTAGAATGAAAGGATAAGACAAGGTCACTCCAGGGTTCCTAGGTAATTTACGAATCCAAATATTGTTAAGATACCGAATAAAACAAATGTACACGTATAGTAGACGGACAGAAACACAATGGCAAAGAATTACATCGACATTTACCTGCAACAAGAACATAAAAACAGAGCAAAGTAGCAACTGAAGGATGCTTTAAAAACGACATGATAGATTGTTTGCCCACACAATAAGTCAATCAGTTGACAAACTTGTGTTTGAACTAAATCCTGCTCTTCTGGTTTTTCTGTCATCTGAAGATGTTTTCTGGAGCCCCCAGTGAAACACCCAACCACACCACAGCAACAATATATACGTACACACTCACAAGTCAAACGCAAGAAAAGGTGCATTCAAGTCACAAACACCAGCTTCAAAAAACAACAGAAGAATAAATCAAACGATGAAGCTGAAGTTATGCATTAATCATTCTGTGTTACAAACACATGGAACGTCCCTCAAAATCTGGAATCGTAAGCTTTCACGTGGTTCTTTAGCACTCTGAGTCTATCATCTGTATGAAAATGGAGAAGCGGGAAAATGGGAAACGATAGATTTGAGAAGAATGTGTGAAATGAGTTTAATCAATGAACGTGGGAGTAAAGAATGAGGGGTGAGGAGCTGTTACTCACGGATGGTTAAATCCATCACTTGTGTAGCCAAGGAGTAGACAGGGTGATCATACATTTCCCTCTTTTTTCCTAAAGAAAAAGAGGATTCCGGCATGCAAGAGTTCTGGGTCAGAGGACAGGAGGTCAAGGGTCAAAAATGACGAAGGGATGTCTTGTGTTAAGGGATTGTTCTCATCGAGAAGAACACTTCAGGTTCTGAACAACGTGAATAGATGATTTCGCCCTTAAACCACAAACATCCTTCAAATTCTCCAAGACAGAAAAAAATGAGAAATACATATTTGAGAAGTGAAAAGGGAAAAAGTTCAAAGATAGTTCATTCGAAAATGAAAATGAAGTCTCTCGCATCCAACGTGGCAGTTTTAATCTCGTCATGTAAGTCTTTTCACAAGAGTGAGTGAATGAAAGTTTTCATTTTTGAATGAACTATTGAATTCATGAAACGCTTCATGGCTTTTTTTCCATCATTGGTTTGTAACCTTGACTGAATCCAGTGACAAAACCAATGACTTGATGAATGACTAACTGTAATCTGAGCGAGAGGGAAAATTCTAGAAAATCAGAGTCAGAGAGAAAGGTTATATTAAAAAATAATACAAAACACAAAACTAGCTTGGAAAAGTATCGTACTGTCCACGCTGGCTTGCTCTCATGGATATTCCTTAAGCTCTCTTACACTCTGGCAGAAAATGTGTTTTTTTCTTTTTTCCGATTAATCACCTTAATTCATGAAGCTCCTTAAGACATATTTTCCTTCTTCTTATACTTCCTACATCACAGTTTCCTAGGCCTAATATTCTTTATTATCCTAATCAGAGTGATAAATAAATAAAAAGAGAATAGATGGCTAAATCCGTGTCCATGNAACAAAGACGACCATACAATAAAAAAGTAACATGGGATTGAAAACAGAAAATTAGATTTTTTTTAAGACATAAGACAGCTTTGACTTATTCAGGTAAAAATTATTGTTAAATGTAATGTGAATCATTCAAACAAACATACAGAAGGTTACCAAAAATCCAATGTTGTTACTTTCATTTACCTTTTTGATTTAACAATTATTTAACATTACTCAAGATAAACAATAATCTACTCAAATCTACATTACTCGAACTTCTCAATGTTGTGAACGGTTAAAATTACGAACATGCATTTATATCGGTTTCAACTATAAAGCTGCTCAATGCATAAAAGAGCAAGAAACGAGGAAATAATCGATCACCTTCCACTCTGGCGTATTCAGTGATGCGCTGGTAGTTGATCTGAGCTGCTTGCTCCAAGCATTTGCGAATGACAGCCTTGACTTCCTCCTGTGGCACCGGAGTCACAATATCCTTCATAAGAACCTGTGAAAGAGATCGAATCCATACGTAATGCCGCGATGACATGAATGAACATGGTAGAAAGCCATGGCGATAAAACAATATTTTTCTATCACCGTTTCTCTGAATCAATAAAAGCAACTGTCATACCCTCTCCAGCAGAGACAGAGTAGCTTTCAATGCTCCCTCAGGGCGGCCAAATGGAAAGCAATACCTATAACACAAAATATGCATAACAAATTATCCATAGCATTTTCAGAGTGGTAAATTCATCATGAAGATGCACACTAATTGTGCGATCAAACCCACAAACAAAGGCAAGAGTAATGCTTGTAAAAAGCATGAAATAGTGCTAGATGGTATTTAACCCTTCACAGAGTTGTGCCGTACTTTTTTGGTTGACGCAAATGAAAAAAAAAAAAAATAAAACAACAGTTTGTTTAAATATTCTGTCACATACACTGTATGTGAAGTCCAAGAAACATTTCCCCAGCTGATAATTCAGCTCTTAAACAGCCGATGTGCTTAGTCTTTCACCTCTAATATAATATTTTGCTTAACATTGGTTCCATAACAATAGCATAAATCACTACCTATTTGTTTATTATTGCTCAACAAATTAATAGTCCACATAATCTCAATGTTTGTCTGGAAGCTTGTCCCCATCCATATGTCAAACTAGAAATATTCAGTGTATTTTAGCGACAGTTTGCCAGATTCAGCCATGTTAGGGCTAATACCTCAGCAGAAACTACAGTATATGATGTATAACAGATAAATAACCATCTCACCTAAAGTTAGTGATCTGATTCTCCAGAAGAACACGTAATCGCTCTTTAATTTCTTCGAAGCGTTCTTTCTCCTCCACTGTTACTGTTCCCAGACCATCAGGCCTAGTGTACAAGAAAAACATTGGAATTATTTACATATTTTTTGTCCTTTAGGAACCTTTAATACACACACATCGTTAGAATAATTTCACTATGGCTTCACACATAACAATCAAACACAGACCTGGTTCAGCGAGCCGAGTTGGAACCTCTAACCAAAGGCAATGTCTGGCTTTGTTAGATTTGATACAACACCTATAAATATATCTGTACCCAGCAGAGCGGAACCTTTTGTTTCACGCTTGGGAAACATTTTGTACAATTCATTTTTTATTTACAAGTATTGATGTCACAACACTTAATTTGGCCATTGTAATATATCAAGTAATACTTGAAAGAGAGAGAGAGAGAGAGAGAGAGAGAGAGAGAGAGAGAGAGAGAGAGAGAGAGAGAGAGAGAGAGAGAGNTATTTGCAATATTTTTTCTTTGTTAATCTTAGTTAATTTTAGATTTGTATTGCAGTAAATTTCTACTTCAGTTTCCCACTACTGCACTTACCTTCTACTTTCAGGAGACAGTGTTTTACATTTCCTCTTTTTTTTAGACTCCTTTTTCCATCCTGACTTTGAGCAGCCCCCCTGTAACTCAGACCCCCTTTGACTATCAGGAACATGAATGAATGAGTAACAAAATGAGATAAGGGGTGTAAAAAAACAAAGACAAAGAATGGAAAAAAACAAGCAGTTGAACATACGTAAACATGAAAATGATTCCCAACAAAAGACACAACAAATTGAACAAAATCTGACAAAAGAAAATATAAATGACATTTACAGTGAGGAAAAAAAAAATGAAAAACTCAACATAATGTTCAGATGGAAAGCTGATTTGGCTCATCCCTTACAAACACTTATCTCTACCACTCCTTTCCTCTCCCTAGTGACCTACTGTGTACTATCTAGTGCACTAAACGCCACCCGCGTGACCTTTACCTGTTTCCATGAACATGGGAGGCACAAAATGCAAAGCTGTAGTGCAGCAGCGTTGGGTCGATCATGTGCCCGGCGTCTGCCCTCTTCAAAAGGTCACTGAGGTAACAAAGATGTCTGTGGCATCCTCTCACCCCGTTCCGAGCACAATACTCATCCAGAACAAACACCTGACCTGGGCTGAACCATCCCTGAAAGCCACAGAATAAAGTATTTCAATCTCGCTAAAACCATTTCAGCAACAAATACAAATTGACGGGACTTACTAGGCATGCAAAGTTGTCGTTTATCCTGTGGTCCAACGTGAGTCTTTGCACCATCTCAAACAATGAGGCATGGTCAAAGCTACATGGGTTTGCGGAGATAAACTCATCCATGCCGTGCTTCTGTGCCCTGTCTGCATCTATCCGGCCAATCATGGAAGAGGAAGGGAGAAGAGGTGGGTTCAAACAGAGGAAGTTAGCAAAGCAGTGACTTTTATTATGTAAATGACCTTATCTATTAGTCAGCTACAATATTCAAATCAAGGACACTGAGCTTTCACATTGTCAACTTGCAGCAAAGGTCAAGCAGAGTTCAGTCGGACCTAGCAATGTGATACTGAGCGACTGAACAAGCATGCACAAATCTCTTCCTGGACCTTCAATCGAGGATGTGGAGCAAGACAAGCCACCATTCAGTTTGAGGCGGTGGCGGGATTTTAAAGAAACAAAAATTGGATTCTTTGAATTAGGACTTTTGGGCAAATATAATAGATTCTGCCATTCGCAACTGATATGTGTCAGATGGATTGTGTGCTTAAAAATGCAAACTCAAAATAATACAGAAAGAAAGATCAAGGGTGGCATGTTAGTTTTTTTAATATATGTACAGACCCAATTTTCAGATGTGATATATCAAGAGCAAAGAAAGGACATCCCTATTAAACTTCAAAGGACTTTTAGAGTTCTATAGCACTTTAGGTTCCATGAAATGCACTTTTAAGTGACCCTTTGTGAATCCTGAAAGAGAGTAAATTACAGAGAGGCTGTATGCTTACAAATGCTTTTTATTTTCGCTTTTATATGTTTTGGGCATTGTGAAATACGCTATCTAAAGGCTTCAGTGCAAGAAAATGGAATCAATGTCTTGCAAAGGATTTTTCCCGTAAACGTGGTCTTAAAATAAACAAGATATGGCAGACAGGAAGGGTTAAAGCTATTATGCACATGAAGAAAAATATACTGTAAAAGAAAAAAATACTGTGCGAAAGAAAGACCTGGAAACCCAAGCTGTGCTGCACTGCGATATGTCTGCATCAAATTTGGATCTGGAATGGTGTAGCACAGGTTTGTTTTCCTTGGATTAAACTAAAAATGAAACAAACGGATGGTATATCATAAAAAAAAGAGTATTTCATGAAGGTATAACCAGTGAAATTAACCTGATAAACAACTGAATGGATAGAAGAAGAAAACAAATGGCAGAGAAGTTCCATGTCTACACACAAGTTCACGAGCNTTTTTGTCTTCTAAAGTGTCTTCTTAAAGTGTCTTTTTTGATATTACTTTAATACAATATTATATTAATACTAAATTCGTGTGTTTATTGAGAATGGATCGACTGTTTGTGATATTTCATTGGCAATGGTATTTTACATGCAAAATCAGTGTGAGACAGAATTCTGTTCTTTTCAATACCATGCAAGAAACACAAATAGGGAGAGAAATTTTTTTGCACTATTCTACCAATTAGCTATAAATATTTTTCACACTTAGCATTTGCAAGTTGACAATAATGGAGAAATTTCGGTGTGCTCATAAGGGTTGCTGAGCACACGGACAAGCAAGCCACATAAGTGGCATGCCAACAAGCTTGCATTACAGGTTTAGTGCAGAAACATGGCTTTTAAAAAAAGAGCCAACAGAGACCAAAAATAACAAAGTCATTCTCTGTATAAAACAAAGAACAGAAAGAGAAAAGAACTTGTCTTTCCATCAGCATCTGAATGGATAACATGACAACAATATGCTCAACTACTCAAGCAGTCAAGTGCAAAATGGACTATATCTTGGCTAGATTCTACATTGGGTTCAGGGAAGCCTTGAAAAAGGCCCAATTCCTCAAGATAAAACATAATCAGGAGTATTTCTTGGTGTGGAGGATGGCAGTGCCTGCTCCATCACACTGGCATTCGAAAATACTCCATTTACATATTTGCCAACTCTTGTAAAGCTCAAGTTCAACTTGCTGAGAAGAAACAGTATCCTCAAGAGTAAAGCCGGATATGCAAAACATTACTGCAGTAGCAAACTACAGTACAAAGTAAGTCCAACAATGATCTAATTTTAATATTTATAGGACAATAAACAATATAATG
>SOMO01000141.1:253333-267246 GCA_028128575.1 Paedocypris carbunculus
AGATTAACCTTAAGGAAATAACAATCAGTGTTATTTGAAAAAAAAAAAAAAAGTTTATTTTGGTCAGTGTTAATACAGTCTTAATACGCCTTTCACAGAATGTTTGGTGGAACTCATTGTGGAAACGAGACCGTCGCCATGGTGCTACTATTAAAAACGCCATGTTTTCCGCTTTAATTGTGAGCATTATTTGCTGAAACTATTCCTCCACAGTTCATTAACCGCTGCAGAACAAAATGATCAAAAAAACCATTTGTGCTCATTCATTCTAATTTGCAAGCGTTTAATTTTTATACATAAAGTATTTGGATTTTTAAGCGACAAATATCAGATTTTAGTGTTCTGTTTGAATGTTCTGTAGTGTTACAAAAAAATTTAAATACATCATGTATCTAAATACTGAAAGTAAAAAAATAACAGGTTCTGTTGTAAAAAATAACGTTGCTACATTGAATTTCACAGATTCTACACAGTATAACATTCCATCTTTAAATAAAAAAATATACTGAACACTTTCAAAAGTTCACCAAGGTTAGCAGAACAGATAATACGTTTTCTGTTTGCAATCATGGGTGTGTGTGAATGCTCCGGGCGGTCAACCGCAGTTCCTCCGACTGAAAACGCAAGAGCGCCAGACAATTTTTGCCAATTACATGTGATTGTGCTTTCATTAAATACACCGCAGGTGGTGTATGAGGCATCTTTTGGCAGCCACAGGAAAAACCTCATCCCACATACGGCCTTGCGACCCACACAACACAGTCCTTCCTGTGGATAAAGGCTAAAGAGCGGCAGAGCAGCTTGTCGTCACTAAACAAAGGCAAAACATGCTTTTGTGTTGAGGACCAACTGATGCACGTCTTCTTGTTTTCACAGCTGGGGTTGAGCAAACAAGCATTTCTAAATGTGTGGATGGTGGCCCTACCCGTGTTCACTGTTCACTGTGTAAAATGTTGAAAATTTCCCAAAAATAAGGTGTCAAGTACTTGAAAAAGGACTTCATTACTTTACTTAAATATTTTTGGCTACTTTGTACTGTAATGTAGTCTCTCTACTTGACTACATTTTTGATTGAGTATCTGTGCTCTTTACTCCACTACATTTGACTTGGCACTTAATTCTACTCGCTTCATTGTCTTTATAGAGACAAGTTAGCATCTTTCTCTACCGTAGAAAACAAGGAGATATCGCCATCTGCAGGGTGCTGAAGGTACTGGATGCTTTTTATGAGCTAATGCACATTTTTAGCTTTGCATATTTGAGTTTGACTGAGACTGACTTTTTGTCCTACTTTGTTCTGCCATTTTGAAACATTGAAGTGTTAAATTTCATAACAAGGACAATTTTTACAGTAAGGTATCCATACTTTTACACAAGTATGGTTTTCAGGTACTCTTTACACCTCTGGATATAACTTTATCAAGCTAAACTCTTTCCATAGAGAGAGAAATGATAAGGTTTGGAATGCTTATGTCACATCTGCAATTGATGATGTGAAGAAGTGCCTATGAAACTGGCAGAAAATCAGAAGCAAAACATTCCCTGTTTGTCACGGGAACGATGCTCGCGGGTGCACTTGTCACGCAGAAACGGTGAAAAATGCTGGTTGCGGGATTATTTGTCAGCAGATGCAGCATTTCTGAGTCCTGGCAGCGGCGTGATGTTTTGACTACACTGACATGAAGGCTGCCAGGACAGAGCGGATTTTATGCTGAACTTCCTCCGCGCAGGGACACACCAGTCAATATAAACCTATTAACGATTTTTCCCCACCTCAAATCATTGGTCGAAGCTTTATAGATCCCTTAATGGTTTTTCACAAATGCCTATTTGGCCATATTTACACACGACAGACAATTAATTTGGATAAGGAAATAAACATAGTCAGTAAGCAAATGCTCCTAATGAATTAGCATCCCGTCTGAGTCGTATAAGACACGTTTAGCACAAAAAGGAAAAGCACAGATTTTCAGTCACTTTAGCAGTGATTCTGAGATGAGCTCGGAGAGACTGTACAATATGCTAATTCCACACCCTTAGGTCTAAACTAGAAGCAAAGCAAAAGTGGGTTAGCCATTCTCAAATCGCACTCAAAAAAAGAAAGATTTAATGGTGGGCTTAGATGAGGCCCCTTTTGATGCAGCTGAAATGTGAGGACAACACAAGTGCTAGTTTGCATTCTGTTAGCATATGCATGCTTTGCTTAGCGGGTACAGTTATAACACTTTTTAAACATCCTTTAATTCTCTCATCTAAAGCTCCATGGCGCTTTCATTAGACATTTGCCGAAAGATATGTTAATGCAAGAGTGTGAAATAATCTTATAATCTATCCTCCTGGTAGTGCATATTATTCCACTTTTATTATCACCTAGCTAAGCAAACTTAGATAAGAATGATTGTCTTGCCTACAGTTGACACAAATTCCTGTATTTCTGAATTAGAATTCTCAAATTGATTGCAAACTTGATGATAAACTCAAAAAGTGATGACAAAGTCAAAAATTGTTACTTTATTGACTCGAGTCAATAAAGTAACAAATTAACAAACCATGATACAATTGCAAGGATACATGTTTCGTATTGTTTAATCTATAAGGCACATTTAAAATCCTAAAAATTGTTTAAAAAATGATTCTGCGCCGTATAATCTGGTAAAAAAAACCATGTGACTTATATATGTAAAGAAATATTAAGAAAAAGATGTTAGAAAGATGTAAATACAATGTTTTTGTAGACCATCCTCGTCTTGGATGTTAACCGTTAACAAGGAAGCTGTTCTAGCATCCAGTGCAAAAGAATGGAACAGAAAGCAGCAGTTGATGCATTTTTAAAAGCCAAACTATTTTTAACTGAACCACATTAAAAAGGCAAAACTTGTAATGGCACAGAAAAGAAAACAAGGCTCAGACAGACGCTGTAAGACTTCACAGCATTCACGACCAATAAAGACAAATTACTGGTCCAATCCAATAGTTTTTTATAATCAACTTCACTGCCTAAAACACAAACTAATTTCTTCTTCACATACCTGGCAGGCTTGATAGAGCAGCTGATGCTCAAACTTCTTGATACCAAGGATCTGCTGGAACATCTCGTAGAGCTGGTCTTTGCTGAGGATGAGCTCGGACACGGCGCTGGCTGTCATTCGCTGCTGTGCCTTGCGAGGGTCTTCGTCTCCACGGTAGATGGTGTCAAACTTAGCCATCCAGGAGCTCAGCACCGTCTCCTTGCTCAGACCATCGATCTCAGGCAAGCTCCGTACACGTTTCTCGATATGTCGCTTGAAGACCTCGCGACAATCCATTGCAGACAAAGCTCCTGTTTGAACCATCTTAGCCACGCGGTCGCTTTTTAGAAACACCTGGAGGTCACAAAGACAGAGGAGACGACGTAAAATAACAGTGGCAAATTTAAATCTAGATTGTAATTTGAACGACAAAAAAAAACTTTATACAGTAGTACCTCGGTTCACAAATGCCTCTTTCCACAAACAACTCTGTTCACGATCATAAAGTTCATAAAGTTAAACATCGGTGAACGAACTCCCTCGCCTGTGCACAAATTGGAGGCGTGGCCATTTTCACTGGCTGGCGAGGAAGAGACCAATCACTCTCTCGCCAGCCAATCAGAGTCAGTGCCGTCCCATTGTGAAATGGAAATCCAAATGCAAAATTTGCAAACACACAAAAAACCTGAGACGAAAAAAGTCACGAGCGATAATGTAAAGATACATTAGTGAAGCATTTTTGTTAATTTCTTCAAAATTTACGTTTGATATTTTTTGGCACTAATCTGATTTCACACACACTAACAGTTATTGTTTTGTGAATGACACTGCAAAAATAAAAAAAAAACATTTTTTAGAACCGAGACTTTTATGTAAATGTTGAGTTCTGTAATTCTTGTGTTTTTTTGTGTCTACAAATTAACTGGATTTACATTCAACTCTATAGGAAAATGTGATCGTTTCGGGTCACAACGAGTCATTTCAGATTTTGTGTTCGTGAACCCAGGTACCACTGTCCAACACATTCTGGAGTTAAACAGATGTTTTCAAGTGGCCCAATCTGCAACAGAAAATGATGCCTGGTGCCCTGCTTTAATATTCAATGCTGTGATAGATACACCATCATCTACAGTGATATACTGGGGTAATATAAACACAGCCATTAAAGTCCTGGGATGCAATGGTGAAATTTCCCTACTCTGATGGGCAGACATGTTGTAGTCCTGTGGGCTCTCTTTCTCTGAATTATTCAGAAGATCCTTTCTAATTCAACCAAAGAATCAGGAGGGAGACTATATTCCCTGAAACGGCTTTTGAGAATAAAGTAAAACACTGTAGTGCGCTCAATCTGCATCCTTGCATCTTATGCGAACAATGTTTGAAGTAAAACGTGTTTTACATTTAGTATTGGAGTGCTCGGCAGCTCCTTTTATTTGTTCCTTCATCCATGCCTTTCTTTTATCCGTGTCTGCTCATGGACACAGAGAGCTTTAAATTGCTTTCTGGTTCCTGTTCCACCGCGCTTTAAAGTGAGCTTCTATTTCTGTGTGCCATGTCGAGAATCAAGTGTGGCAATCACAAACCAATTGATTAATCCAATACAAAGAAACTGGCAAACACGAGAAACCAATCGTGTGTGGGATCCAGTAACCAGCGATTTTTACATTTAACGGTCTAATAAAAGATGGCTCTGTTGAATTTAGTGCCAGATTTTATAAGCAACAGGAGCTAAATAAAAACAGAGGGCCGGATTATTCAAGAAGAGTTTGCGTTGGAGGAGGCACGGCGGCCTAGTGTGTTGCGCTGTTTCCTCACAGCAGGCAGAACATGTTCCAGACCCAGTCGGGGTCTTTCTGCTTGGAGTCTACATGTTCTCCCCATGCTTGCTTAAGGCCCATAGTGGATGGGATTGGTTAAGTGGTTAAGAAATCGAATGGACGGAGTTAGTACTGTATATGCAATTGAATCAATAGTTTTCTACTGAATTTAGCTAGGCAGATCTTTACGTTAAACACAATTTATTCCCATGCATACATTAGTAGAGAATTGTTCAATAGCATGAACTAATGAGAAGAGTGTAATTACAGTGATATTACACAGACGAGAATAGATTGATTTCAAATTTGTGGCAATGTCCCGAATGTTCTGAACTCACACAAGCCTACGGCGTAACAACTCAGTGACCTTACACAATGCATTAACACTGCAAAATCTTCAGAATGTGTGAACACTTGTGTTTGAAATGCTTTTTACTAGAGCAGTTCCGTCCCTTAGGGCTGTTTAGGCTATCTTATCTCCACTAATTCACTTACCCAGGGAAGTCATCACCTAAATGTTTGCTCTAACTGGCACGGTAACGACATTTACGCACGCAGTGTTTTAAAACATATAGTGTGATGTTAAAGGGTCACATCGTGATACCATTGCTGTCTGGTATTGTTAGCATTAGCAAACAGCCTGAAGGTTGACTTAACATCCCATGACCCCACATGGACGGACACCAAACTCATTTTCATTCAGTACATCCGTTGAGCTATTTTTGGGTCGTTGTGCACTAAACTGTCTCTGCTGCCAAACACATTTCAATGAAATGGGTTTTGTCAGGAATGTGCAACAGGGATGTCTAGCTATTTGGAAAATAACCGCACATACACACTTTGAAAAAATCAAATTCAAACTTCAGCCCTAAAATTCCATCTTGACCTTCAAACGGGCTTCAATGTTTTAGGGCCCAGCCAGAAGTTAGCTAGCATTTGGGGCCCCACTTTGTCCTAAATGCCTGTTCACACTTGCAAAAAGCGACATTTTGCAATTTTTAAACATCCAAATATCTGCATCACAAGTGTCTAGAAGTAAATATTTTGATGTTGTTTAATATCCTGTCTTGGTTGATATTTGGTTCCAGAGTCTTCAGGTACTAGAACTTACCATCCCCGCTAAAATATGATTGCGCTTCAATCCGATTGCGGCTCACCACTTATAAAAATCGTACATCATCCTAACATGAAACAACATAATTTGTTCTTAAAGAGATGTTCATTGAAACTCTCCACATCAGAGGCCCGTAGGTACATAAAACGAGAGTTTTTGAGGTCAAGGGTCATTTTTTTTTATTTACCTCATAGTAGCTCTGGACAGCATTGATGAAGGCCTCATCCGCCACAATCTGGGTGTCTCCCTTGAGAAAAGACTCAAAGCGATCCTTAGTGGTTTGAAGCTGCTGCTTGGTGATCTAGGAAGAGGAAAAAGGGAGGCTTTAACAGGTGGATCAACAGTAAATGAAGAAAAGTATGTAGTTTAAAAGACGTTATTTAGAAGTTTATTGTCACAGCCATCCAGTGGTGTGAAGTATGTATATATAGATGAGTAAATAGATGTTGTTTGTTCACTTTGTACATGTACTGAGTATAAAAAATATAAGCAACTTCTACTCTCTTTTTGACTACATTTTTGATTGAATATATGTACTCTTTACTCTACCAGTTACATTGTGGTTGTATGCGACAAGTTGCCATATATTTGTACCTCTGCTAATTTGTTGGGCGGACAAGGCTGGATGGTACTGGATGCTATTTATGAGCTAAATCACGTGAACGTGAATCAGCGGTTGCACTTTTTTGCACAATTCAGTTAGACTGAGTGTCTTTTCATCTATTTTGTTCTGCTATTATGAAACATTGACGTGTTAAATTTTATTTCTATATTAGGAAATAAAACCTCATAAATAAAGTTTCTTGTTTTTCACATTTCTTGTTTTTTTAGCCTAAATTTAAGTAAAATACTTAAGTTCCTTGATTTGATGCTTTGTGAGATTCACTCAAGTCTTCTTGAAATTGGTAACTTGTAATGGGTTCATTTTTACAGTAAAGTGTCTGTAAATTTACACAAATATGGTTTTCGGGTACTCTTTACACCTCTGCAGCCATATAACAATATCCCACTCTCTGGGAAGGTTTACGAGTAACTTGTGAGCAGCCAAGAAATTTTGTCACGATGCCAAAATGGTGTGTCATAGGTCATGTCTGTGCTTTAAATATACGTATGTGATAAAGTGACAAACGTCCACAAAAAGGTGAATCTTCTGAATTTAACGGTGTTGCTTTTTATGTGGCTTCTGAATCGTGGCCATCTTAGATAAGAACCCACGGCTTAGGTTTAAAGTAAACGATGTGTTACAGCATTTATAGAAGCAAATAAAAAAGCACAGACCAGCATTGTTTTTATCCCAAAACACACACTCCCACATGTACACACACAGTGCTTCTCAAGTCTATGCTTAAAAATACACTTTCCACTTAAAGCTTGAAAAAGAAAAATCCCGCCCACCTTATAACTCAGCAAAACAGACTCTCTGCATCCTCTCCACTAGGGTTTCATGGTTGGATCTTTCTATACGCTGTGATTTCACCCTTTCCCGCCCCACAGAGGTGCATACATAAATTCAATTTTCTAAGCAATGTTGATCTTTCATGCATAATACATGCTTTTCACCACAGCTCTACACTAACTCTTGCTCGCTCTCAATGTGATTCATTACTCTCCTTGAATGTCATTAGGACACAGGATGACAGAGTGACAAATGTGTAAGCAACAGAATGGGCGAAGGGTTGTGAAGGAGAAAAAGATTGTGCCATGCAGTCTCCTCCTCATCCTCCTCCTCCTCTCTGACAACAGTCAGAGAAGGACTAATGTTCATTGGTGTAATATTATTAGTGTTTTTCAGGCTGATTTTCAAAGTGCTGCAACAACGCCATTTGACTTTTCGACTTTAGCTAATAACGTTGTTTAGCTCATAAATAACAGCTTTTTATATAAGTATATAAACACCTTAACACAGTATTACACATTAGTTTCGTTGGCATGGACATTGCTAATCGAACACAGAAAGCAGTGTAACAGACTGAATAATTAGATCACACCCGCGACGCGCATATGCGTGCCGCTCCATTTTCTAGTGCGCTGGGCCTTTAAGAGAAGAGCGGCTCTTTTAGTTTTAAAGACGCGCGCGAGAAAATCTGCTTGTTTTATTTTGATCAAAGTCTGTTTTCCTTTGGAAATCATGGTTTCATTGTTTCACAAGATTCTGCGCGAGAAAGAAAGCGAGACAACGTATGTATACCGCGGTATTGCATACTAAAATGGTGGTGACCGCGCTCCGCGGATCTCGCGTATAAGACGCACCAACTTTTCACCCTCAGTTTTGTGATAGAAAAAGTGCGTCTTATACGGCGAAAAATACGGTACATTGAACCGCTGGAAATTTCACATACTCGTCAATTTCATTACATTTGAGCATAAACACGTTTTTCAGCTACAGGAAAAATATCATTAAGAAATATCATTAAGAGAAATAAAATCTCCTAATAAGAAAAGAGCAGAGAAAGGGTTAGGGTTACAAATAACACGAGGAAGAGAAACAAAGACTGAATATCTGATGCTGTGTGAGCTCCCCTATAAATACTATCATGAACTGCTCAACAATACGTAAACTTGTTGACATGACAGACTGAATATGAATGCAGTCACTGGCCTGAATGCATGAATAGCAGAAATGTGATTTATTGGCTTAATACGTGGAGCAAACATTGAGCCGAAATGTTTGCTAGGCTGCTGAATACAAAGTGCACTGCCATTAAGTGCGTAAACATATTGCTATATTCAGAGCAATTAACAAACACATTCAATGCAGTCAACGATCGAGGAAATTTTTCAGAGCACCAAAGTGCACGTCTTTATTTAATGCAGTCTGCGGATTTAGATATAGAGCATTTGCAGAAATTAAAACAGTCCTTCTTTTTATATAATATTTTCACTCCTCCAATTTTCTTTAATGTTTTGCAAACTCCTGCCCTGTCATGCATATTCTAGTTAGCCGAGCAAACCAAACGGGGAGAAAAAAAGACATTAAGCTTAACAGGATGTTGTAATTCCGTTCATGAGAGCATCAGTGTGACCGAATCTAAAGGAAATGGTACTGTGTGAGCGAGCATGTAGGAGGAAGGTGGAAAAGTACAAAGTAGCATGTGCCTGTGAGGCATCACAGCACCATCTGTGTTCATCTCTCTGCTACTGTCCTCTCTCCATCTCACATACACACACACACACACACACACACAACTTGATCTGCTATCGGAATTGTGTACAGACGATAAAACTATACAGAACTTTATCAAAAACCAAAGGAGAACGTTGCATGCATGTTTGCTTCAACAGAACATTTGTTAGTAACACAATAAAGACATTTTCTTGATTCATTTGTGCAGCATGAAACAAATAAATGGACATAAAAAAAAACAAAGATCTCAAATTATAACCTCACTAAGCAAACAAATGATAAGAGGAAGTAATTCCTTAGCCAATCAAAACATCATTGTTGCATAACATAATGGAAAAAATAATGGTTTTTATGTTGAAGAGGTAAACTATCCCACTGTATACACCATTTTCTCTTATGTAATTGCATTAGGCCATATGAAACGAAGCCATAATTCTTTCTGTTGTGCCTTCAGACGACTGAATGACTGATATCCATCAGTGGTTTAATAGCACCTCCACCCCCCCTTCAATCCCCCCAGTAGAATTCCCTATTGATTCTCTCTAGATTCCTCTTATCATGATTGCTCTGTAACAGCGTGATTCATTTGTACACACACTGCAGTAGGCAATCGCCGGTTTTAAACTTCTTGTCACAACAAGCACACGGCGCACAAATAAAACTGAGGGCATGTTAAACGGCTCCACATCTAAAATGGGTTTACTGCACAAGATTAAAAAAGCACAGGATTATAAATTAAGTCAAGTTTATAAAAGTCGTTAGGTGTGAGTGAGAGTGTGAATTTGTGTGTCCTGATTTGTGGTCTGTTGGCCAACCAATCAGGGTGTGTTTTCCACTTTCGGGAGGAACCCATAAATGGAAAAGGATGAATGGAAAAATTTTCTCATAAAAAATATTTAGCACATACTCTTAGTAAATATTACAATTAAGTACCACATAATAAAATATAAAAAAAAGTACACGGTTATAATACATTGTGTATATTACGTTATAGTAATAGTACGAGTCTAAACACATATTGGAAATTTTCTTATAACTAATGTTTTATTATTTGTATTATTAATGATGGTGTTGTTATTATATTTTTTATATTATGAATTTACTATAGATTACAATATTTACTAGATTTTGATAGTACGTATTATTATACAAATATGATCTTTACAATTTCAGATTATAATATACCAGCTGGATTAAATCACAGAGTTCAAAGCCAATATCGTTTCTTTCAAATCAAAGACTTTGATACAAAACTTTTGGTTATAAATGGCAGAACATCGACACCAGTCAGAAGACATCACAGGGTCTAGAGTGAGTGTCAGGGCAGTGATAGCAATGTCACAAATCCAATTCGCTAGAATCAGATAACTCCAGGCTGGAGCGGAGGCTGTCTCCAGCATCCTACATGAGCACTGCTCCCCTAAACCTAATTGGCCTATTCTATTGCTGCAACATCTAATTTATCAGTCCTTTAGATTGAGTGCGAGAGAAAAACAAAAATGTACACTTTCTCTTTTGTGTGAAAGAAACAGCAGAAGAAAATGAGGTACGCTTTGTGTGGGTGCAAACTCAGCAGCAGACTGCAGAGTCGTTAGCAATTATGATAATTGCATGAGCGCAGCAGCTTTGCTGAGGGCCAGGGATGATGCATATGACCGAGAGAGAGCGAGAGAGAGAGAGAGCGAGAGAGAGAGAGAGAGAGAGAGAGAGAGAGAGAAAATGTGGAGAGAGTGAAAGAGAAAAAAGAAAAATATAGGAGGTTGTGGGTGGAAAGAGAAGTGAAGGGGAAGAGATTGAGAAAAAGAAGTAGGACAGAATAAGGAGAGAGACAGACAGGTGAGAAAGAGTAAGAGAGAAACTGAATAAAAGAGAAGGGTAGAAAGAAAGAATAAAAGAAACACAAAAGAAAGACAATAAATTAAGAATGAAAAAAGAAATACAAAATAGAGAAAAGGAAAAAGAGAATAGAGAATAGAGAAGAAAATTAATGAAGGATGACAAGATCAGAAAAAAAGACGAAGAGAGATTGAAGAAAAAAGAAACAGAGAGGACGAGAGAAACTGAATGAGTGGAACGGTAGAATAAGAAGTAGGGTGAGAACGAGAAAAAGAGAGTAAGGGGAGATAGAACTGTTTACTTGTTGCTTCAGAATCTAAACATATAAATTCTTTGAAGTATAACATACATATATGAGTTTATCAAACACACGCTATATAACGGAGAGACAAAAGTGATGCAGCATGCCAAATTCTGACACAAGGCAGCTCAAAGAAATATTGCAAAAAGCTCAAATGAATCTGAATATTAATCAGTTCGAATCTGTTATAGATCTTCCCACTTGTGTTTTATTTGGAACAAAAAAATGCATATTAATGCCAGACCCAGGAAATGAATCAACTGGAGGTTAATAACTGTCAGTGTCTCAATAAAACATGCAGGAGATGTTACAGAACGGAAGGGTACAGTACAGTATGTGCATACAGGTTCTCTATAGGTTCCCTTGACACGTGGCTGTTCACATGAACTCAGCACATTGCCTTGGCTGCGACAGAACGCTGACAGAGAACATCATCACTCATGTCTTCCCACATTCAACTTTTATATTGATGTATAAAGGCCAAACCGAATTTAAAGCCAGTAGAATGCGGCGTATGCTAGACCTGCACGAGCATCCTAACTCGGGCATCGCTAATCACTCCTCGGCTTCATCAGAGTCGCTGGAACAGAGATACGGATCTGCCAATGGGGAACAGAGTGTTCTACATTGTCCTGGAGCCACCACTCTTTTCTCCTTACCCCTCCCTGCGTCCCTCCATGGCGTTTTCTATGTTTAGCATGACGCTCGGAGCGCAAAGGGGCCATGAACCCACAAAGCTACTGCTGATGATAGCAGCTGGTTAGTTTTGGTGTCGGAGCCAGGAGGCAGAAATAACGGCTTTGCACGTCGCCGTCCCCCAAAGCCAAGTACATTTTACATGGATAACCTCAAAAATATATACACTGTTATAGTTGGCTGGGAGATACGTGTAGAATCTGCATTTCTGCAATGCTTGTGTGCAAGTCCATCAGCAAAACTTGAGTTTTCCTTACATTCAGCAACTTCAAAGATTTGTGTTCGATCCACAGGAAAAGTTTCAAATGTTTAATAGAGCACATTCTACACACCCAACATTCATCACACTCACAAAAAGTGTGAATACTAATCTCAAAAATGTGTGAGAGAGGGGAAGAGAGAGAGTAGAGAGAGAGATAGAAAGATAGAGTCGAAGAAAGAGAAAGGTGGAGTCTGATAGACAGTACATGGACAGATAGATAGATAGATAGATAGATAGATAGATAGATAGATAGATGGATGGATGGATGGATGGATGGATGGATGGATGGATGGATGGATGGANATAGATAGATAGATAGATAGATAGATAGATAGATAGATAGATAGATAGATAGATAGATAGATAGATAGATAGATAGATAGATAGGCAGACACATATAAAACGCTTTAAAAATGTTTAAGCAAACATTTAAATCCTCCAGCTAGTATTTATTGTCTCAGTTTTAAAATAAATGCCAGGGCATTGCATAACATTTGCCTTCCAGATGTTGCTGGGAATACATGTGCATTGTCTCACTAGCATCCTTCTGGTTTATCGACAGCTCAATAACACTGAGTGTAGGATTTGTGTGCCGTTCAATGGATTGCGGCGTTTTAATCCCATTCACAAAAAAAAGTACCCAGGACAAAGAAGAGAGAGAAAAAAAACAGGTTCCGAGTGAGCAGGTGGAGGAAATAATGGGCACAGCAAACAATATCAGAGGATAAAAGACACAGAGAATCCCTTGCAAAGCTGTGTGTGAGCCAATGTGTGTGTGTGTGTGTGTGTGTGTGTGTGTGTGTGTGTGTGTGCGAGCAAAAGCAAAGAAATACGAGTGTGCCCGGAATCATATTTAATGGGACTGACTGTGTGTGTCTCTCTCGGTAAAGAGTGAACGCATGTGTGGGTGAAAGCACTTGCCTGAAACTCTGCTAATCCAGCTAAAAATAAGAACTTCGCCATGTGACACACAGCCCCTGTAAGATGGCTTCCTGTGAAGTATTAATGCTAGAACAGATACCGTCAGCGCAAACAGGCTTTGACAATTAGAAGAATTATGCATGTGCATCCTGGGATTTCCATCGGTTTAAAGCGATCTTAAAAGGGCGTGGCTGATGCGATGAAGGCATTTGAGAACCGTCACATTGAGATAAAAGCATCGTCCCAAATTAACATTGTTCCTTATGTAACACAGAAAAAAATGATGCTCTCCTTTCTGGGGAGCATCCCATGGAGACTACAGTACTGAAACGGAGACCTTGAGGAAAAGGTCACGACGTCCTGCCAGGATATTGAAGAAGGATGAATGTGAGAGAGAGAGATGGAGGGAGAGCGAAGAAGTGCTAGTGCTACTTAATGGATTATAGGCTGTGAAAAAGCAGGGTGGATTGGAGAAGAGTCGTATGCTTCTCGAGGGGGAGAGTGTGGTGTGTATCAGAAGGAGATGAGAGCATTCTGTCAGCTTTAAAAGAAGAGTCCAGGCTCTCCCAGAGAACACGGCTCTAGTGCCACAACAACTAGCCGCGGCTGCTGTTCCTCACACAAGACTATGACACCATTCTCCTCCTCCTCCGTGCCATCTATTACTGCTTCCCTTCGTCCTACTCACAGGCCTCGAGGCCAAAAAAAAACAACTTAAGGGTATAGATAAGTATATGATGAAATAAATGAAACATATACAAAAATAAGAAATCAGAATGCTAAAAAATGTTATATGTGCATACTTTATACGTATATGAAATATTATACATACAC
>SOMO01000141.1:281990-293743 GCA_028128575.1 Paedocypris carbunculus
TTGAGAAATAATAAATTCCTCTAATGTATTAACAGAGCAGACAATACAGCAAATTACTGTAGGTGCCTTGTTTTTACGGTGCATTCTGTCTGTCTGTCTGTGTGTGTGTGTGTGTGTGTGTGTGTGTAGGTGTGTGTGCGTGCGTGCATGTGTGGGTGATCTGCCATGGGTCTGTGTGTTTATGTGTGTGTGTTGTCTAACAGAACAACACACACAGTGCCAGTATCCCCTGTAGAAGCTTCTCCATGGTGTTCATTCCCACTGTATCTCTGGGTTTGGCTGGCAGACGAGCTTCACACTCCAGGCTGACACACAGACCGAATCCGTTTCATCAATGTGTATGGTCATATTTGCGCCGGTGAGATCTTTGATTTATTTGTTAGATTTTTTTTATTACGCATTAATCACTTGCCTGGTTAGATTGGCAGTGTTGCTTTTTTAATCAAGTACCTCCGTATTTTCAAGTATTTATAATATTTTCACACCAAGTATTTTAGTGTGTAAGTGAATATGGAAGTTTAAAAACAATGGTGTCAATTGTAGCTGATTGAATCTTTTGCAAAATATGTATGAAATTTTCACGTGGCATGTTTGACGTTGCTCAAAGCTTTGTTTTTATAAGACCGTGTGTATTATAAAACCTGTTTGATTATTATCAGCTCTTTGGGGTTGTAGCACTGACTCCCTGTTTGTAGTCTCTTCTGCCTGAATAATTCATCTGTTCTTGTGGAAATGTGTTTAAAGATCAATGCCATTCAGCTTTTGGACAGACACAACAGTGATTTATCTGGGATGACACTTGTGCTTTACGTTTGCATATCTGATTTTGCATGAGCATGCTTGCACATATGTGAAAGTGTGCATGAATTAGTGTGTGTGTGTGTGTGTGTGTGTGTGTGCGAGTGTGATTGAGTGTGAGTACACTGTGTGTCTTTCTGGGTATGCTGGCAACCCCTGGGTAACCTTTGCATAATTCACAGAGTCTCATCAGAGGCTCATCAAATAAGCTACATTTTCCCTTTCTTTACTCCATCTGTTCTGTGTAACGACATTTTATAACGGCAATTTTACACTTTACACCATTTCTATGTTTTTCTTGATCTTTTCCACTGACTCATTCATTACATCTTAATGAAAGAGATTCACTTGCCCAGTGATCGTGTAACATCCTAAACATCCTTCTGGACTGGTGAAAAGATGCATTTTATTTTTAATTATGTATTTAAGATTGTTTGTAGTTTTGCATTTAGAAATAATCTCTGGTCATTTTTCAAATGTACAACAGGTTGACAAAGACTTTATACAATTATTTCAAGTCGAACTGATTAAACTTTCTTTCACTCTGTCATTTTTTTTTTCTTTTTTCAAAAACATCGACAACTTTAAAACTTGGTCAATATAATATCTTTGATCGGTTTTCTATCTTCAGCTTTTTGCTGTTTTAGCTTTTGCAACATGTGGAGGATATTCAGGCCGGATCATGGTTAAAGTAGAATGTTTCGACAAATCCCTGAAGAACATCAGCATCGAAATCAACTATCCATTCAGGTGTGCATACAGTAAATATACTGTACTACTGTATATTTGTTTCATTGTGATTTATTTTCTTGTTGACTAATATGAACGTATATTTTATTAGTTATAGTCAATAATATAATAGTCAATATTATTCAGCTAAATGTACATGTCCATTTCAGACTACAACAGGTACATTTCAGTCCACCTTTGTGTGAAGGTAAAAGAAAAGAGACACTTTTTCTGGAGGGAGATTTTTCTTCATCTGCCCAGTTTTTCGTCACCGTGTCAGTCTTGGCTTTCCTGTATTCTCTGTTGGCCACAATTGTTTACATCTTCTACCAGAACAAATACAGAGAGAAGAACAGAGGTCCAGTCGTTGTAAGTGCATTTGAAAATGAGGATAGTTTTTATTGCTAAATGCAGTAATTTCATTGACTAACCCCAGACCCATGGCTGTTTTTCTGATCTTTTTGTCTAATCCCTTCAGGATTTCTTGGTGACATTAGCGTTCTCTTGCCTGTGGCTGGTGAGCTCCATTGCCTGGGCTAAAACTCTGTCTGGGGTGAAGACAGCCACTGATGTGCAGCAAATCCTGCTGCTAATGACTGCATGCAGAGCTAAGGAGAACTTTTGTGAAGTTCTGCAGGAGCCCTTCTGGACAAACCTTAACATGTCCGTGGTAAGAATTCTGTATTAGAGAGAACTTGTCCTCTAGAAATTCCAAAAATAGTAACAGCTCATCACTATCCAATATTAGCGCTGGATATTATGCCAATGTCGTCCTATTAATACTGTAGATTGTTCTTCTTCAAGCTTTTTTATTGCCAATCAATCATTGTAATTCATTCTTACCTGCTTGCAGGCTTTTGGATTTTTGAACTTCTTCCTTTGGGCTGGTAATATCTGGTTTGCCTACAAAGAGACAGGCTTGAATAGGTCCACTCAGCACTATCCGTCCCGGACCCCATCTGAGAAACGCAGCAGCTTCAGGCAATACAGTCAAACAAGCTTCGATCAATCTGGAATCGGTTTTGGCCAACGGCTTTACCACCAGGGGAGTTTTGACCTATCAAGTGGAGGTCTAAGTCTCCCTCAGACAAATCTGGGACAGCCAATGCTGTTCCGTCAGGCAGGAAGTCCCACATCCCGAGGCCCTCTTATATTTGTCAATGAGATTTGAAGAAAAGCAGAAAGGAGACCTGGAAAAGAAATGAGAGAACCATATGTGGACACTGTCCTGTAGTATAACGTGACGGTGAAACTTTCTTTTATGTAATTGCGTTTGTGATGAAATATTTCTGCAGTATTTCAGAATTTTATGAAGTGTTTAACAAGATACAAGAGAATCAAATTGTGATTGAAAGGTACACAGTATGTTTTTTTGGAACAGTCAATAATTATTGTGTGTGTGTGTGTGTGTGTGTGTGTGTGTGTGTGTGTGTGTGTGTGTGTGTGTGTGTGTGTGTGTAAAGAAGTTTATACTGTACATGCTATCAAACATTGCATTTAAAAGCAGCGTAAAATGTACAGTGACAAATCAGACTCGTAACTGTTTTTAACTTATTGTGGTTATCATATATTGTTTTGAACTAGAAGTTTAGTAGAACTCTTTATGTCTGCGTATTAATTCTAATATAATAATTTAATAACATAATAATTCATACAATTACTGTATATTATAATAGTAATATAATTAAGTTAAAGCTTCCCTCATTATGTATAGTATCAGTCTCCGAGTAGAGATGTCTTACCACTCGCAGTGTTCAGTGCGATGGATATGTCTGTTTGGAAAAGCCAATGCAATAATAGGTCTGCTGTTCACTGTGCTTCATAAACGGAACATAAACCGATGGTCATAAAAAGAAATAAAATAACAACTGTTACAACAATACTTTTTGTTTGCTGTTTAATCCATATTTTTTATTTTATGGTGGCTTGTTGCTAAGATTTCAACGGCAAGAACAACTGAAAAACAACAAAGTGAAAAGGACTTTAGGGAGATGTAGTTCAATGCAGCTCTCGATCGCTTTCTTTGTTCAGTTCTTCTTTTCACAAACAGACAACAGCCTCTGCTGAAGCCATTTGTTTCCCCCATTAAGTCTTTTAATGAAGGGCTGTGAGGGAGCAATTAAGATCCTTTGCCTGTCAGAGTCTTATCACAGCCGTGTGGTTAACATCTCTATATCAGCGCTGCAGTGAAACAGAGATCTTGCAGCTGCCTGGAGTCTAAATTGCTGCTTTAACTATTATGAGATTGTAGCCACTGGCATTTCAGTTGAGTAAAATTAAAGGTTACAAACGAGAAACTCCACAGATGGTCAGATATATTCTTTCGGCGTGGTTCAATGGAGAGCGGTAGTTGCATTTTCAAACGATGAAAGCTTACATTCAGTGTCCAGTAGGATCCTTCTGAGTATTAATATCTCTCCATGAGGTCATGTTTGTTAAATTAATTAAATAGTGGGAGACTTACCATATTTCATGCTGACATATGATGTCGCATTGGCACTTTGTGTTAGTCTTGCAGACTGAGTCTAAGCTTATCATCAGTCAGCCGAGTAAAAAAAAAAGGTGCCTTAGTGTTTGAAATCAGGAGGTATGAGTAAATGTGACGAAGATGCTGGACCAGCCCTCACTGTTTCTATCATCAATGCCAGTTATTTCCCGTTCATCCATCTGTCAATTTTGGCCCGTTGACCAGGCTTATCAGCTTGAAGATTAAAAAAATGGCAAAATAAAAAAAAAAACATCACCTTATTACACAAAAAAGCAGTGACGACACGCAGAGTAAGGCTTTATAAAATTACCAAATTGGTTGTTTGTCCAGAAAGGCAAATATTAGTTCACGAAGCTGAATTTGCATTTCAAATAGTTGTGTCAATGACACAAATGATAAATGAGTCAAATTGATTCTATAACATAACAAAAGTTCCTATCACACATTTTGAATACTACCTACAGCAAAAGACTACATATAGCAACAGCATATTATTGTCCCAAGACTTGGGACCATTTCAATACCTTTCAAAACTAAAACAATCCCGCAACTAACCTGAAGGCGGCACTACAGGAAATGAAAAAGCCTGGGAAAATTGTTTGACACAAGTTCATTAACGCTGAAGCTGCAAGTATATTTTTCCATCGATTCAAATGCATTTTTACTGAGTGGAGAGAGAACGGTTTATGTTTATGTATTTCGAGCTGATTTTTCTTTAGTGAGTGAGCACACTGTTGAACATTTGAACGTTTTCACACGTGTTCCTACAATCACAATGTCTTCGAATGGCTTAAAAATAATCTAGTAAATTCGCAGCTATTTCAATTTGTAAAGCTTTGCTAGCATTAACGGTGTAATTCAATATTCTGGATTAATGGTAATTGTCGCAGCACGTTTCAAAGTCCGATCGGCGTCTCACCGTTGAGGAGACGTTGAAGGGAATTTCTGATCCTTCCTTTCCAAGTACCGGTATGCTGTGTGCAGTTACTCGTGTGTCCGCTGTGAGCGCTGTAGTCGTGATTGTGGGGGGAAACAGTCTTGTCCGTCAAGAAGGGAGCGTCTTTAAGAAACGACTTTTCTCTTTGCATATTTGTGGACATTTCTCCATCTTACAACCCTCGGGGTCGCGCGGTGTATCAGGCACGGTTGTCGTTTCTAGCTCTTAAAAGTCGTGAACCCTCGAGTTATTTTACATAAATCTTTTACTCTAGCTTACGGAGAACACGTAGTCAGTGGTTTGGTGGACGGTCCCTGCAGTGGGACGAGTCGTTTTCTATCATTTTTGAGCACTCTAACTGTTCCAGAAACCCGTATTATCATCATAATTATAGGCATTTTCCATATTTTTCGGTAATTGTTGTCAGCAGAGCATTAGGGAGTGTTTTTGCTGTGAGTTCCAACAGCTATTAGGATATTCTCAGCTATTTGTGTGCTTCCAAGCAGTGCTTTCAAACACAGAACATAAATTGAGATATTGTTTCATTGTAAATGAAACATGAGAAGTACCGTAACCGTAAAATCAGCTTTTTAAACTTTTTTTAAATTAAAATGTCTTTAGATAAAGCTCGGTCCCCCATATTTTTAAGTCTGGTTGGCGGTACTGACAGTAGAAGGCAGTTTGACATCTTAAGGGTCTGGTTGAGAACATGTAGTTTGATCAGCTCTTGCAGATATGAAGGAGCCTGTCCAGTGACACATTTATATGTTAACAACAGCAGTTTTTATTCAATTTGTGTTGGAACAGGAAACCAGTGAAATTATTTAAGTATGGGAGTGATAAGATCAAATGTATTGGTTTTTGTTAGGATTTGGGCGGCGCTGTTTTATAGATAATTCATCCTTAAGAAAACTGTTGCAATAATGTATAAGCGTCAGTAATCGGCGAAGTTGTGATATATTGCTAAGATAGTAATATGATGTTTTGCAGAATTGTTCGGCAAAAGCACTTAGACAATGCTTCTGTCAAAATTTTTGTGTCTTTACTGTAAATGTTACATTAAATAGTGACGTGATTTACTGATAAATAGCATCTGTGTTTTTCTTGTCTTAGCCTTTTGTTGTAATGTCCGACTGTAGTGTTGTTTGATTTCTCACTAAATAAGATTTTTTCTTATAATAATTACTTTTTTCACTTTTAGGACATTAAGTATCTTGTAACACTGTTGCTAACTGTAACAGACCACACAAACAATACAGTATGTTACTAACAGTACTATAAATTGTGTACATTTAAATATATTTGATTATTTTGAGAGTTAAATATATATTCAACTGAAAAAAATATAATGCTTTTCTTATTTTAAAAACTGTTGCAATGACTCAGAGGAATAAGCATTAAATGATGCGTGTGACTTACAAAATGAGCGAGTAAGAAACTGCCAAGTAACAGAAGGTTGCAGATTATAGGTGCTTGGATGCAAGTGAGAAAACTCAAATCCAAATTGGAGTTAAAAAAAATCCCTGTGAGTCACGGCAGGAAGTGAGGACAGACAGGCCGTGGCTCAAGCCCCTTCATGAGGGTTAATGTCGTCACCATCAATGGGATTTGCTTTCGGAGAAACCAATTATTCTAAAGCCCCTATTTTATCTGCCAAAGACGCAGGGTGTTCAGAACAATATATAGGTGAGCACCTTGCAAATTGGCTTAAGCAGATCTTTATCTTGTTGAGTGGTGCTCACGGTGAAGCCAGCCTCAATCATCAGAACCAGGTCTTCTAATCTTGTTAGAGTTAGTTGACTTAGTTCTTAGTGAGTAAACTGGCTGGACATTGAAACAGAGTGACCATGAGGTGTTATAAGGACAGGGGAAATGCATGAAGAAGTTAAGACAAAGCGTTTGAGTTTCATATGAGCTTCATTTAACTTTTTGCAGAAGCAGAATAACACACCTTAGTGAAGAAATGCAAGACTTTCCTTGTTCTTCCATTAGTTTCGGACAATGTGCGTATGAATAAGCATAAAAGAATAAACAATGCATTCATGAAATCAGAGAATCATTCTTTTCAATGCCAGTGTTTATTTCTATTATTTCCCCCGTTATTTACAAAAAAATATACACGTTAGGTTGTTGATACAAATGCTTGCCTCCTTTTACATAGAAAAGAATCATGATTGCACAATCACCCATTATTCCATGTTGAACTTGCTCCCTTTTGCCAAAACATGTTGTCAGATTGAACACAGTCATGTGAAATGCAGCAACTACTTTTTTTTTTTCTCTTTTTTAGATGCAAAATTGGTCAATGACTAAAAAAACGTGTGATGAGTTTATGCTGGAGCCACAGAAGAGACCTCTGTCTTGCTGGTAGACACTGATGAAGACTCATCATCACCAAGAGGATTCTTTCCACAGAAGAGTGTAGTCAGCATGCAACTCCTGAACTGTAGAGACAGATAGTTTAGATTCAATTAGATAATACATTTTCAGATGGCATAAACAGAATCTGGCTTTTTAAGTGTATGTTTTACCTGTTTGTTCAGCAGCACATAGATGATCGGGTTGTAGATGGAGGAGGACTTGGAGAAAAAGGCAGGAACAGCCATGGATTGTGCAGAGAAAGCAGCTCCTTTATTGAAAAAGATCCAGGCAGCCATTGAAGCATAAGGAACCCAAGCTACCAAGAATCCAAGAACCATCAGAATGACCATCCTTGTCACTTCTCTCTCGGCTTTCTGGGTTGATTCTGACTCTTGCTGTTGAGCTGCAGCCTGGAATAAGAGCAACAATATCAGGTCAGTTTTTGATATTTGCACAACTGGGAATTAAGAGCAGGGTTTAAGAAGGTATCTTTTACCGCTTTGACGGTGCACACAAGACTTCCATAGGTAAAGAAGATTATGGTGACAGGAAGTATAAAATGGCAGGAGAACATGTACAGCACATATGATTCGTTGTTGTAATCTGGGTTGAGGGTGTAGTAGTCTGGTCCACATGAGCACTGCAATCCCTCAGGCAAATATCTGTGAACATGTCAAAAAGAACATTCAAGAATTTAAAGAGTTTTATTCTTAACACAACTGCTTTATGTGTGAATGATGATTTAAAGACCTTAACAATGGGTATTTGAGAATATTTGAAAATGATAACATTTTGATACATTTGTAAATAATATGTATTGATTAGGTACTGACCTAGACCAGCCAAACAGAGGTGGAGCTGCACAGGCCATTGCCATCACCCAAGTAAAAGCACATCCAGCAAAGGCATGGCTGGAGGAGAACTTGAAGCTTCCCATTGGTTTGCAAACCACAATGTATCTTTCAATAGCCAGGACTACGAGTGACCAAAGAGCAACTTCACCTGTGTAGAAAAAAATATGGTTGATCCCAGTTTCCTATTGTCTTTATTTTTAAACGATTACTTCAAATGACACCAATTCTTCCTTTATTCATTTTTAAACCAGCCAAAATAATAAAAATGCTGTCCAAAAAATCAACTTATCTCACCTCCAAGCGTAGCCATGAAGCCCTCAATAGCGCAGCCCATCGGTCCCAAAACAAAGTAGCCATTAATCGCCGTGTAGAAAGTGCCAGTGAATCCAAAGCAAACCATGACCATTCCAGCCACAGCCAAGTTGACCAAAATGTAGTTTAGAGGTTGTCTGAGCTTCTTGTGTTGAGCTGTGACCACCAATGTGAGACCATTGATGGGAAAACCCAGGCAGATGAGGAGGAACATGTAGAAAGCTAGCAATTTAAATTGCCACGGATCAGCGAGATAATACTGTGGATATTCATAAGGACTCCTCACTAGCCCAGTCCGGTTGGACATGGGAATGTAGAAGTTTTTTCCTTCGGTGCCGTTCATTGTTGCTCCCTCGTGGTCCTGATCACAGCCTTTGGTAGTGAGCAAAGGAAGGATGTGCTTGGATGCTGCGCTCCTGCTGATTCTTTTTAAACATGCACTAGCATTGGTTATATATCCAGCAGAGGATCCTTATAAGGGATAAATCCAATTCAATAAATTAGGGAGGGTTTTACAATATGGGATTTGGAAATCCCTAAAGACTTGTTTTCTTAAGTAACCCAAATTGACCTGTCATCTTTGGATTTTGCTGTACACTTTATGTTAACGTTTAAATATTAAGGTAAAAAAAAAAAATATTAAGGCTGTGTATTTCACAAATAAAATTGTGCATTGACAGTACATTGTTCATTGATTGTTTTCTTTTGAAAATGTTCTCATATAATCCATTATTGGGTGTCATTAAAAGAAAAGTACTGCTGCTGAAAAATGTTTTTTTTTTTTTTATATATTTACATTCTAAACTGTTTACACAGTTTATTTACTTAGTGATTTAACATAATCCATAAAAGTAGAACTGCGATTAATCTTTAAGGCTAATTTAATACTGTTATTATACATGGTCTTTTGACATTTTGGACAAATTCATAAAATAAAAAAAAAAAAAAAAAAACGGAAAGAACATTTATCTTGTTTTTTTGCTTTATAGTAATGTCTTTTAACAGAATTACCAGAAACTTAGCCATACATTGTTTTATTGATCATATATTTGTAAAACAACTAAATAATCAAATTGTATATTTGAAATGAGTAAAAATCTATTTTTTACATCAACAAAAGATGATGGTTTGTCACCTTTAGGCTTGATTGTGTTACTTTTACTGGCTTGCATCCATTTCCTCTTTAGTGACAACAATGCGCTTAACTTGGATTTACTGTCAGGTTTAAAGACTTATGCTCTGTTCTGTCAAATTGAAAGGTGTTTCTCGGAAGGAAACAATTAAGTGCCACACGACTAGGAAGTTTATTTTTCTATTGTATGGTCAAAAAAACATTGTGACAAAGATAACAGTGCGTATTTTTTTACCAGAACAAAGACCAAATGCACAGCAAATGTATTTTTTACATTTATAAAGAGCAATACATTAAGTATATGCATTTAGAAAATATATACAGAAAAGCTGACAAGCAGCCAAAAACACGAAAATCATGTCACACAATACAGCATTATGTTCATGTTTTAAAAATAAAGCACAGAAAACCTTTGGCTTCAAACAATAAGACAATTAAGGAACAAAATACAGCGCTGAAATCATTCAATCCACAGGCCTAAACAAACTAGGAAGTGATGAATATAAACAAATCAAAGGACAGTTGAGGAAAAAGTCAAAATAAAGGTTCCATCATTTGCACCGCAGACCACACACAAACCTGACACATTCTGTATATGCGACACATTCATTTGAAATTTCTGCTCTTTAAATCAAAATGCTCAGTGTAAAGTGAGAAACGAAACTGGTTCCATTCATGTGATTTATCTGTAAAACCATTAGTTTGATCAAGACATCAGAGTTCAAGACAAAGAAAGAACGATTGTGAAAACAGCAGCAGTGTTTTGTTTAGCTGGTGGACACTGAAGAAGATTCATCATCTCCAAGAGGACTCTTGCCACAGAAAAGCGTGTTCAACATGCAGCTACGGAACTGAGGAGGTGAAGCAAGAACAACAATCAGATTTCCACATTAAAATTGTCAATGACATTTAATTAGTGATGAGTCATTCATTCATTCGACACAGCAAGTGTAGGCTTCTAAAACATGTCACTTACTGTAAAAGAAGAGAATTCTATATATGAAGATAAAGATTCTATATACAGTATAAATCTTTTTCTATATTTAAACATTTATGTTTTTATTTAGCAAAAAGCATGGTTACTCAAAGCCCTCTACTCTACATTAACTTTACCTTGGTCAATGCATTTGTTTTTTTTTTTTTTTCTTCTGTCTATGATCTATGACAGTAGATCTATGCTTTCTTGGTAGTGTTTCATTTTTACTGAAACAGCTCCAATCACATGGAAAATACCAGCAAATGCATCTTGCCAATCTGTATAGACACAAAACAAAAAATGTATAAACATTGTATGTGATGATTCAAACAGCAACAACAACAACAACAACATCTTTTTGTGCAACAGTTTTGTCACATTGTGTTGCCCCAGAAACCACAACAAAACGCTGGGTTGTGTAATGACCTTGATCTTGCTCTGCACAAGTGTGTTTGGTATAAATGCTTCAAATGTGGCAAGTTACACTGCTGCTTTTCTTTCCTGGAAAAAATTGTGAAATTTATCAGAGTAGTTTGCCATATTATTTATTAATCTTAACAGTTACTAGTGTCGAGCAGATCATATGATGTTAAGTGTGAGCTTTCATAACAAGAGAGTTTGTGTGAGATCAAACCGGTCTGGTAAATAAATACTTGCAGTAAATGTGAATGTTCAAAACTCGTCACGCCCTGGTTTGTTATTCAATTGAGTTAGTTTTAATTGTTAGCTTGTGCCTCTGCTACTGCAGTTACAATAAAGCAAGGCCTGGTGGCGCTCAAGCACAACCTGAACTTGGAAAACAGTAACTAGATGAGGCTAAAGATGTCAATGTCAACCAGGTGGGAATCATGTGCAGACATGTTGTATAAGATGGTTTGAAGAAGAATTACTGGGTTGTTGTCACGTTAAAACAGATTATTTGTGTAGAACAATACAAGCGTTTGTAAAATGAGAAGAGGTTTATGACTATCATATTTCATAGTTGTTTTCCATTAACCTACACTGTTTGATTTCAGGTTAAAGAAACATGCCTGAGGAAAGTCAACAGAGTTTCTTTAGGCGTAAAGTGTTGAATACTGTTATTTATTATTTATTTTTTTGAAATGTAATGTAAAATCCAACTCCTTCAGTTGTGTTTTACAGAAAAATATGCTTTACCTTTTATT
>SOMO01000141.1:309821-320802 GCA_028128575.1 Paedocypris carbunculus
TTTTTTTTTTTTAATTGTATAATTTACAAAATTATTTGAGTGCAGTTATTTTCGTATGGTATTTACATTTTGTAATGTTTGTACTGCTACTGATACTTTTTTATTTATCAATAATTGAAACTTAATGTGTCTTACTCTTAACTATCTTTGCCACTGTGATGCAAATAATCATATAATTGCAATAGTTTCAGTAGCATTAAAAATTGTTCAGATTATTGTTTCTGTAAATTTCATGTTCATGACATTGAACACATTTTCAACTTTAGCCATTCTAACAATTACTTTGCGTTCAAAACTTCACACTGCATCTTACATGGTGTCGGTAACAATGGCTGTAACAAGAACTGCCCATTCCTTTAAATAAGTGCGATACCACTCCCCATGATTTTCAACTCTGCCTTCTGATTGGGTGAAGAAATCACATCAGCCAGGTCAAATGAGGATGTTATTGAAATTAAATAAAAGGATCAATTTAATTTGACCTATTTGACACTGGTATCATTGGTCAAGAATTCACGTATGGCATGGCTTTGTAAACCTAATTTGACTTCTATAGAACTGTATAAGATCATGAAAGATTCTCTCCAACATCTTATAAGTTGACATTTTACCTCAACAAACTGTTAAATGTTAAACCACAACCTAAAAATTAATATTTCACGATCATGTAACACTGATTGTGCGTGTGTGCATAAGTATGTGGGTGTTGGTGTGTGTTATTTAGGTCAATTTAAAGAATGAATCAATTAGAGAGGATGTCCTGGCAATAATGGGGATGAACTCACAATATTGACTAGCTAATTACTAAAGTCTATTACTGAATTACTCTATTAGTATTAATGGCCACGTTAAAACAGAATATAGAATAAAACAAGTTTTTGAATTATACTGTTGTTGAATTATACATTGTATGCATATTCTGTACCAGCAATTTATTCTGTAAACACAATTAAACATGAATAAAAAGGCATTGCAGTGGTCAAGCTGTTCTAGTGGTGTTTTTCTCTTGGAAATGTATAAGAACTACTTCAAATGCTAAAAAACTCAATCTAGCTTTCTCTGGTTCTTTAAACAATGAAGATCCTTTGAATAAATTAAATAACTGAATTGTTTCTTGATTAGATTGATTTAGACTGTTTTTCATTAGTTACTATTATAATATTACAATTATTGTATAATAATATTTAATATTATTTATACTGATACTAAAACAACAAATAAAAAAATATTCATGTTTAAACCACATTTTACTAATTGTTTGCAGTTTGCAGTTAGTGCATTGTCAAAAAAAAAAAAAAACAGAACAAATTAGCTCCAACAAAAAAACCCCACAATAGTTTACACAAAAGAGCTATTCTTCAAAAGAAAATATAAAATGTTTAGAGCAATTTAAAAGGTAGTTAAATCCAGACTAAGTAACTTTTTTTTTTGCTTTTTATGAAATTAACACATTAATGATGCTTAAAGACAGTTTTCATGACAAGCAGAATTTTTACACATTTATTCGACTTGTTGCCATTGCTCAGAATTTATATGTACAAATATCAAATGTCAACTTAAAATGTATATCAAATAACTAAATGTAAGCTTCAAACCATATTGGTTATGTGCATGAACAAATTCCATATTTTATGGTTGGTTGGTTGGTTGGTATAGTTAAAATACATCCATAAAAGTGCAGTTAGAAATAATGTGTATGATTTTTAAAAGACATTTTGAAGGTCACAGCTGAAGAAATGAGTTACATGCTTAAGTAGGACATTGAGCTTGGACAAACAGGAAGAAGCTTGTCCCATCTGTCAGATTAAGATCTCTGAAGTGTGTCAACACCTTCAAGGAGGATTTCCAGCCACAAGTAGCTTGTGATCATCCCATTACAGGCAAAAAAGGCCATGGCAAGCTGTTAACACCATGGGTGTTTGCTACTCCTAATGCTACAATCCCTTCTGATTGGATTCACACCTTCTACGCAATAGTAAAGCCTTTCGTATGTTGAAAGGCCAGAGACAAATCAAAGTGCACACATGCTGTCTGTTCACCTTGACTGAAGACTGTATTCCCTGCATCTTTCAACCCCACTTTTGTTTTTATTTAAAACACTGAAAGTCATAAAGAGAAGAAAAAAACATGCCAATCAAAAATACTGTAAATCCACCAATAAATTAAAATTCAAACAATATTAGTAACAAGACATTGATTCAATGTAGAAAGATTGACTTTCTTCAAATGACTGACCTTAAAAATGTACAATATATATATTTTTTGATATGAAAAAATTTGAAAAATGTAAAATATAAAAAATATTTTACAAAAACAATTATTGAGAATAATGCATGAAACATCCCCAAGAGAGTCTACTTCTGTACTATTTTTGCCGTCAGGATTACTTAAGTTGAATGATTTGGTAGTTTTGCAAACATTGTTAATTTTGCACAAAGCAAAACATTGCTTGTTGCCTAGTGGTTTGCAAAATGTATTTGTTTTAAATCAAATGCATAGTAGAAAGGAACATGATTTTAAGTTACCGTCTGTAAAAACAACGCTGAAACAAAGGTGTATTTCATTTATAGGTGTACAGTATTGGAATTGTCTGTAAAATGACCTCAAAAAAGTCCTAATCATCACTACATTTGTGT
Organism: Paedocypris carbunculus; assembly: GCA_028128575.1. Classification (NCBI taxonomy): domain Eukaryota; kingdom Metazoa; phylum Chordata; class Actinopteri; order Cypriniformes; genus Paedocypris; species Paedocypris carbunculus. Next base: position 312,458 of record SOMO01000141.1, read on the forward strand.
CGTTGTAAGCAGAACACGATGCAACTGTATGGAATATGATTTAAATTGTGTTTGGTAGAGAAATTGCTTTAGTAGAGAAATTGCTATCTGTGGTTGTCATTTATGTTAGTGGTGACGGGGCAATTTTTATCTCAGAATAATTACGCTTTATATGGCATTAACATCGTTGTATTGTGTGTTTTTCCGCTTTATTGCCTCTCAGTTAATTCTCCATTTAAAATAAAATTAAGACATCATGTTTTAGTCTCTGGATAAAATTAGGTTGTCTAAACCTTTTAAATTAAAAAAATGAATTCAAATGCAATGGTGAATTTAAAAGCATTTCATTTACTCTTAGTGTATCTGTAACATAGATTTGATGAAAAAGGAGAGTTAAGGTAAAAGACCTCAGTGAAAGAGTGAGAAGTAGGAGGTGTGAAGAAAAAGTCACAAGTGTCTTAAGGATTATCCTTTAAACAGTGTCTTTGGCATCTTAGCACAGAAGAGCTTATCATGGATCTGGCATTGGCTTGGAAAGACATAAAGGATGCCATGGCAGTCAGGAATGGGAACTCAGCCGACTGTAACAAGGTCAGCAGTATGGGAAATTATCTAGACATTGTTTGCTACTTTTTTAAGCAAGTTGAGGCCTAAAGATAAGGAAATGTGCTATGCCTGAACAAAAAATAATTAATTATAAGTTCATAGAATTGTCACTGAACAAGATAATGTTTGAGAGTCACTGTATGTGATAACACACTTCAAAACACACATTATCACAGATTTATCCAATGAAAGGAATTAAAGCAATTCCTTAATAAACATTTAGTTGTTTTCTGTAAAATGACACTGAAATATTGGTTCACAAAGATATTGTTTTACTATGTTGTTTTCCTTTTATAAAGTTCCACTTAAAATATAAAACAATTACCATTGAGCTTTGGCATATTTTACCAAATAAAAACAAACCTGGACAAACCCCCCCTGAATTATAGGTAAGATCAAAATGTAACATTGTTGTAGCCTATTCTGTCCAGCAGGTGGCAATCTCTCACGAAACTCTCAGTAACATTTGTTTTTCATTTTGTATAAAGGTTTCTATAACATCTATAAAAAGAAAATACATTTACTCAGACATACTATCGTTGAGATCATTTAATAGTGTAAAAAACAATTTGCACATAATATTTTACCATTTAATTTTCTAAAAAATAAAAAATAAAAAGTTAAAACCCAAATCAGCATTGATATTTTAATGTAATTACATTGTATTTACACAGGAGATATATTTATATGTGCTATTCATGCATTGTTGCACATAGGTTTAATTACAATAGTTTTAAAAAATATACCCCATTTGTTTGAACTGTGTACAAACTAGATATTTATACTGTAATGTATTGTGTAAAACTATATTGAAAAAAAAATAATCATAACATGATACATCTTGTTATGATTATAGATATGTATATTAACCAAAACCAAAAAGAAGTATTGCCTATCACAAATCAGTCGTAGAGGTAGAGAGTTAGACTGTGTCTCTGTGATGTAGTGAGTTTGATGTGTGAACAGTTCGTAAAGTCATGTGATCTGTAAAAGTGTCAAAAGTAACAGTGCTCGGCCTTGGTTTTGGCCGTTTAGGATCTGGCAGGTCTTCAGCAGGAGCACACAAGACTTTCATTTTCTGAATAAATAAATAAAAAAAATACACATCATCGTAATCATACTTTACATATATATATAAATATATGTGTGTAATATTGTTTCCTTTTTTCTTTTTCATCACAAAAAATACACAATGATCATATACAGTACCACACTTTATATTTTTGTATGGATTTTAGACTAATTGATTCTACCTGTCTTAAGGAGCCAGGAGTGGTGCTCAGTAAATAGATCATCCACAGTGGAACCAGCAGGGTGGAGGAGAGTGTGAAGAAGCCTCCAATTCCGTATCCCCACCAGGGATATTCATAAACATTGTTGAACTTCAGAGGCGTGTATTTAACCAGAGAGAAAATAAACGTTCCCTACGAGGACAGAGGGAATTGAATTCACATCAGCATGTCAAGAGCAAAACCACAAAGTCTCCTTTGCATAATTTTAAATTCTACTTGAGTTTCTTTTTTAAAATGACATTTTAATATGAACAAATCTACATAACAGTACTCACTGTACATATTGCTGGTGTTAGATATTTCCAGCAGAACTTCATGAATGGAGCTGGCCTGTAACCAATCATGTCCTCAATGCCGTCATAAAGACGGTCAGCACCTAAGTAGCATGAAAACATCTGTCTAAAAACATTCAAAATAGGTTTATTTCTAGGTTTAAATTCAAGTTGGGTTACCATATATCCAGCCCACACAGATAGACTGAAGAATTGCAAAAGTAAGAAGGGTCATTCCACTACAAGCATAATAGTCAAAAAGTTGGAAGACATACAGGCCACCCTGTGAAAGAAAAGCGGCGAATTTTAATGTCCTGTTTATATGTACCTTACATATGTAAGATACTAATTTATTTTATAACTGGTTATGTTGTGACTCTCACCTCGGTCACCATTACTAAACCAATCAGAAAGCTGCCAGCACTTATGAAGAGGAGGAGGATTTTACGCCGATGTCCAACTTGAAACAAGGTGGGATACATGTCCGAGATAGCCGTTACCAGGGCTTCATGATACACAAACTGTTGAATTTTTAAAAAGAACACTTTAGTCTTATCATCTTAATTCATATAGTACAAACTAGTCACATTTTTGGCATTTGATTTCTAATCTGCTAATCAGATTAACTACACTCACACCTTCCACTAGGGGGCGTATCATGCTGAAATGCACAATATTTTTCACAATTCTCTTTCTCTCTCTCTCACACACACACACACACACACACGCGCGCACACTCACACACACACACTTATAATTATGTGCATTACCTCACTGTCAAGGCCCAAGAATATAATCATTATGAAGAAGAAGATTGCCCACAACTGAGGAAGAGGCATCAACGCTACAGCTCGAGGATAAGCAATGAATGCCAAACCAGGACCTTAGAAAATTAAAAAAAAAATTTGTTTTCACACACAAACAAGAATGCAATTATTTAAGGAACCATATAATTTTACATGCCAACGATATCAACTTGTTCAAATGCCAACAACTGTGGCTAACAAATATCAACATGTACCTGACTCTGCCACCATTGAAATATCAATGCCTTGCTCATCAGCCATGAATCCCAGAACTGAAAAAATTGCAAAACCAGCCACGAAACTAGTGAAGCTGTTGAGCACACACAGATACACACAATCCCTGAGAAGACAAAAAAAAAACAGCATTACTTTGCAAGTAATGAGTAGAAGGGTTAAAAAATAAAGCGCCTGCAATAATTTACCTGTAGCAGTTGTTTTCATATTTGTTGTAGCTTCCCAAAGCGGTCAACACTCCAGTACACACTCCGTAGGAATAAAATATTTGACTTCCAGCATCCATCCACACCTGAAGCACAAAACTCTCCATGAATAACATTTTTACAGTATCTTACAGAACTTATGTGACTGGTAAAGACATGAGAAAGTGCCTGAGGGTCTGTGAGGCGAGTTGGGTCTGGGTAAAGGTAGTATATAATGCCGTTTTTTGCTCCAGGTAGAGTGAGTCCACGGACCAACAGCACTAGCAACATTAAATAGGGAAAGGTAGCAGTGAAGTACACCACCTAAAGACATGAAGACGATTTTAGTCTTTACCTTCAGATGAAGCGTAGCGCTGTGCTAGCACCACTGCGAAGACTGTGAAGACACTGCATTTTTATGAATGCAAAAAAGTTTTCTCATTGGGAGTTTTTTACCTTGCCTGTCGACTTCACTCCTTTCCACACGCAGAAGTAACAGATGATCCAGGCCAGCAGGAGGCAGAGCGCCAAGTCCCATCTCACATTACCAAGCTCTTCGATTCCAACAGACAAACCCAAAATCCGTCTTCTGCAGAGAGGAACACATAGAATCGAACACATATGTCTTTCTGGCGAGACTTAAATTGCATACATAGTTGAGCACAGAACTTTAGTGTGTAGTTGAACATGCTTAACATTTGATGATTAATTCTGTGCTACTCACTCCCAAAACTCAATAACAGGCGATGTGAATTCTGGAGAAGATTCCGTGAAGTTGCCCTGGCTGAATTCTCTGCAGTGATCTTCAGTTAAAGGAGGAAAGTTAATACCCAAATCACAAATCGCTGGAGGTTTGTAATAATGGCATGTGCCAGGCACCTGTGTTCCAGTCGTTTCTACAGCTTGCCCATGGAAGTTCTGAACTGAAGGATGAAAAGAGATACAGGAAGGCCCAAGCTAGAATAATGATGTAATATATTCCCGTATAAAGGACAACAATTTGACTACCATAACCTAGGCCTGCAACAAACAAAAACAACACAAATATGTTACAGGAAAGTCCTTTGAAGGAGATAATGGGATTGCAACAAAGTACTGAATAAAAATCCATGAAATCTTTCACCTTCAAAGAGGGGACAGATTTTTCTCCAGCAAGTGATTCCACCCTGACTGGTGTACTGCCCAAGTGAGGTTTCCAAAAAGAAAAGTGGGATCCCGCAGGTAAAGAGAAACAGCACATACGGCACAAAAAACGCCCCTGTTTCCAAAACAGAGAAAACTGTCTTTTGCTGTTCCAATACCACTGATAAATTTGACTAGTTACAGCCATACATATCAATTATTTGTTTTTTTTGAATGCTATAGTTTAACTCTTTACCAGCTCTTTGTATGGGAAGCATAGAAACGTGAAAAATAGATTTCAGTCACATATTTCAAATGTAAATTTAGGACACAATATACAACTGAAATTAACATATTCCTCACCTCCGCCATTCTTGTAGCACAAATATGGAAATCGCCACACATTTCCCAGGCCAATGATGTGTCCGGCTACAGCCAAGAGAAATTCTACTTTACTGGACCACTGCTCGCGGGCCGGTGGTTTTGGTGTGGGCTGTGCTACAGCATCAACGCCATTCATCAAGTTCAGCTGTACCTCTGACCTTGAGCTATGCTCCATGAAGCTAGTGGGTAGAAGCAGTCAATTCAAATACAAAAATAAAATGTAAAAGTATGTATGCCATTTCTAATATTCTAAAAGTGTGTGTGTACTTTGTGTCTTATATGTAAAATGAACTAATGCCCTATTGGTTGGCGAAACATTTCATAACACAGGCCCATGTGTTTGGTTTAGATGTGGGGCCCATGAGCTCATCTGTAAAAATTGATAATAGGTGGCTTCTGAAAACAGCTGCAAATCGTTGCACGTGTTTCCTACACGTGGTTGAACCTCTTACACAAACAATCTAAAGATGAGTGTGATAAAATTATTTTTCTCTTCTAAAGTGTTTACTGTTTTTAACAGACAAATACACGCTTGATTTGCTATGCCTAATAAGGCTTTAAATGAGCAGAATTATTATTATATTATTCTGAACACTTATTACGTAACAATACATTATCATGAAGTTAATACGATAGGGGGCGCATTCTGTATCTACCTTTTAAAACAACCAGAATTTAGCAAGGCGGACGATAAATACACTTGTGATAACTGTCTAATAGTATTGTTACGACAATCAATTGTTATAAATATCATTTGTTTAATTGTAATATTTCAAAATTGCTTTAATTGCACATATTTTATACAAGTTTGTTTTATATAGTTAATTTCCTTGCTCAATATAGGCGTAATTTAAATGGAATTTATGGTTACACAATGAACCTTTGTCTTCAAACGGAATAAAAAAATCACATCTTAACCACAATAACATAATTCATAAATATTTTGAACGTACAGTATAATGTTATATGAGCTTGTGTTTGAAGTTTATACTTTAAATAAAGTTATTGTTTTTTTTCCCACAGGTTTCATTATACAGTTTTTTGGTAATGGTTAATATCTATGATTAATCTGCCATTTCAAGTTGTGTTTTGAGAGTTTATATTTTTAATCATTAACATTCTTTTTACCTTTACAAAACCGCGCAGGTCATTATTTTACCAGCTCGTCAAAACGTACCTGTGATATGTGCAGAATCCGTCTTGATCGTCTCTTTCGTGCAGCAACTATAACAGTGCAAAATAAAATCTTCAATGAGAGTGTTAGAAAAGTGGTCAAACCGGCTTAAAGATCGCATGAAAAAAAGTTTGGTGCTACACCTACTTTTGGCTTAGATTATAAGCGTCATATTTTCGACTAACCTAAACCAATGCAGTGGTAAACAAGACCACAGGAGGACCAAACCCACCACCATGGAAGTTGTGTTTTGGTTTCGCGAGTCTGTATCCTATAACGTGTTTCTCGAAGAGATAAACAGAAAAATGTCTTATCAGTGAAACCACCGACATCCGAGGGGTCTTCAAGAATATGCACCATCAGCATTTTTGTGACATCATTGTCGATCTTTTCTTGTAATGTAAACGCTTCTTGTAGAACAACACCGCACTTAGGGGGGATGTTGGATTAGAAGTAATTGGGTGCAATGTGATCCTACCTCAGGTGGGAAATAATGGTGGAATACCTAGAAAGTGGTTTCTGTTTGTGCAACAAAGCACACTTCAGGTTGTCACAATACTTGGTCCGTTGTAAATGTCCTCAGGAGAAACGTACAAAGGGTACGCGTTGTTATGCGTTCGACATACAAGCTGCGGCTTGTGTGAAACTGTAAGTCAGTCATATTCAACAAACCTAAAAAGAAACTCTCAAATCCGGAGTAATGAAGTTCTAGAAGAAGATTTTTAAGTGTGCAACTTTTTAAAGCGAAGACTGAAAACAGTCGTTTGTGATACGACAGTGACATCTAGTGACGAACAGTGATAAAAGCCAAATCTTGTTTGTAATTTAAAAATACAGAAAACAAAAAGGATTAAGAGGAAGTGGTTAGTGGATGGATGGATAAGTGTCGTACACATAGTTACACAGTAGTCGCTGTGTTGGTCATTTGGGTGTGATTTAAACCTGAAAGCGTACGTCACTAAATACGTTGTCTCTGCACGACGAGTTAGTACTATCAGATGGCTGTACAATTAAGGATATCGAGCGCCCTCTGCTGGACTATACGAACAATGTCTTAATAATCTTCACCTGCAAAGTAGAACACTACATTTCCCAGCAAGCACCGCGGCGGTCTCTTCTCGCGCTGGTTACCCATTCTGGTTTTCTCACTTATGTGTTCTCTATTGTTTTAGAGACACTACAATGGGATCGCATTTCCAGTATGTAGCTGTTTGCCAATTGGCACTTTCACCTAATAAACAATGTGTAAAAGCTGAGAAATAAGGATGTTTATACAAATTGAATACAACACGAAACATTCAGCTGAAACCAACGAAATTATTTGAGTAAAGATCGATTCATCTTTACAGAAAGAATGCAAGCTAAAATATCTGAACGGCTGGTCATTTCTAACAACTGCAATTATTGTGTGCAAAGCCCGAGTGGAACTCAAGGTGGAGCTGAACAAGGTTAAACTTGAACTTGAACTGTTTTATTCCAGACCAGAAGAGAAAGTCTGATATCTGTACGATTTCAGAGTTGGTTTAATTTATAAAACGTATTAGTTTAAACGGTGTTGAGTGNATTTCCAACAACTGCAATTATTGTGTGTAAAGCCCGAGTGGAACTCAAGGTGGAGCTGAACAAGGTTAAACTTGAACTTGAACTGTTTTATTCCAGACCAGAAGAGAAAGTCTGATATCTGTACGATTTCAGAGTTGGTTTAATTTATAAAACGTATTAGTTTAAACGGTGTTGAGTGAGAAACATTCTATATTAGTCGTTTATTTATTTTGCTAAATGCACATTTACCATTCGTACGTTTGTACTTAAACTTCGCGCCAAATTTATTTAAAAAAACATAACTGAGATTAAGAAGTAAAGGGCATGAGTATTTTTTTTTACAATAAAGTACTGTATTTTGAGCAAAGTGCTGTCATTCTACAAGCATCACTAAGCCCCGCCTATTCGGATCTCAGCGGCGCGCGCGCACGCTCTCAGATTCACGGCCAAATACAAACAGCGACGGGCATGCACACTCTCAGTACTCTACGCTCTCGTGTGCCCCTCGAACGGTGGGGAGAAGGAGTCGGGTTGTCCTGAACTGTTTAATCTGAAATATCCGCAACATTCGCGACCAGGGTCAAAGGGACAGACAGGACCATCTTCCGGAACTTTTTTCCCTGCTTGCACCAGGTAACTAACGTTTCAATAAAGAATCTGTAGACATTTTGCGTGTAAATATCTGCTAAGCATATTCTGGTGGGTTCTGAGCACAGCTGCGTGGTTGGGCTATTTTCTCTAAAGCTTTT
>SOMO01000141.1:336030-357158 GCA_028128575.1 Paedocypris carbunculus
AGTGTATATGAATAAACTTGCTCAACATTAAGTTAAAATGTGAAAATGAAAACTGATAAAATAAAAAAATGTTGGTACTGTACAAACATTTGTACAGTAAACTCATTTAACGCAAGTCAAAATTTAAAATTTGGTTCTGTCCACCTGTTGCATCTGAGCTGTATCCAGTCCATAGAATCAACACTAGTACAATACGTGTTTAATCCACGGATGAAGACTAATGTCAACAGTCTTTGTTCACTTGTTGTTTGTCTCAGTGAACATCCGTGCAATCTTGCAACACACCGACTGAACTGAAAACAAACATTTAAAATGCAAAGTCATCTAGTTCATCCTCATTTTATTTTAAATGTCTATTAAATTGAAGCAAGTGAGTGTTTGTGTGTGTGTGTACATTTTATATTAAAGTTTCTATATATAGATATAATAATATTGAAATATTCTGAAACCTAAACCGTGAAATCCAAATATTAGGTTTTATAAGAATTACATTTTACTTTTATATGCATTAGTCCTTTTAATTATTTTAAATAACTATGACATATTCTGTATGTTATGGTGCTTATTTCAGCGAAGGTGCTAAATTTAATGCCACTCACTGAAGTGTGTCATAATGGCTTATTGTGTATCATAATGGCATCAATTTGGCTTTTTAAATCAGTTGGTGGGTGTTTACGAAAATATTGTAAGCTTCTAGAGCACATTTAAACAGAGCATGTATGTATATAAACAAGAGGTATGTATATATCTTGCTTCTAGCCAGAGTGGGGGTGGGTTTAACAAGTCATCAGGAAGCACAACAGAACAGATTGTACAGTACCGGTCTCTGCGGGGGAAAAAAAGTCTGATGAAGCAAATTTACATTTCTATTGTTTTATGATAAATGTCTGAGTGAAAACGGTTTTTTGGTGTAAACAACAAAGAGTCTGGACAGCAAATCCTCTATCAGTGTGAGCACAAAAGGGAGGTGAATGTAAACATTAGCACAAACTGGGCTTCCCAGTGAGACCAAAATAAAACCAGGCTGCGTAATGCTCTTTATCTGAATATGAGGCGGCTGTGTTACATAACTCTCCCAGTGTTCGCTTAATCCACACCAGAGCTGAACTAATGGCCTCAAGATTAATTCTGCTTGAGCCGTCTGACATCCCGATGACCTTTTTTTTAGGCTCTTATTGAACTATAGCTTCCTTGAAATAAAGAAAAATAAATATGAGAAAAATAATTAATTTTATTGATGTCTAGAGATATGTCTTGTCAGGAAATCGTTTTTTTTTAATCCCAGAAATATTACACTTTAAAGTAAGCATTTACATTTTATTATTGATTGTATTTACAGACAATGAATTGGAACGTCTTAGATAAAAATGATTAAAACATAACCATAATGACAACAGCTATATTTTGCAAAATTGCGCTGTTTTTTTTTTTTTGTTTTGTTTTTGTTTTGTCTTGTTTGAATAGTACACTATGTTGGTATCGATAATTCGCCGGAAGAACTTTTCATTTGGAATCTCTGGAGGAAACCGGAAGTTGTTTTACGTACGAATTAGATCGCGAGGCTCCGCAGCTACTGGTCGTGTGTTAGCTCACTGGCAGCTCTACTCAAGCGGTGGTGGCGCGTTTTTGAATTTACGGTCAAATCCAATTTGTCGGTAAGAAAGTTGATGCTAGTTGAGCCGTTAAGCATGTTGATTTAAATGATGTACTGCATTGTCGTTAAATAATATGCGGTATTATTATCCTAAAGCGGCTTACTTTTCTTAAATTGTTCACGTTTTGCGCATGGCGTAGGTCGGCCTGCTAACGCTTAGCTTCGTAGCATGAGTCCTAGCATGTTTGCCGGCGTTCGATTGATTGAATAATGAATTAAATGCTTTTTAGTTTCTTTTATTGTTAATAAGTGTTCAACATTTTGTCACTTCTTTTCTTGCACCTATTTTTTATTTATTCCATTGTAGCAGTATCGGTCTTTATTTAGCGTATCACTGTAGCCGCGCTGCTAGCTTGGCGATTATGATGCTAATTATTGTTTAAAAACTTTAAACTTCTGTTAAATTTTACATTTAAAAGTTTGTTTCTCTTTGTCTTTTTTATTTTAATGAAATTACAGGTGTGAAGTTTGGTATTACTGAAGACATGGGAGGCAAGTCTTTTTTAACCTCTAAGAATATGCTGGCAATGAACACGGAATGAGTTATTCAGATTAACTAATCGTGCGATTGTTTTTGTTCTCAATCCGTAGATCCTTCCCTAAATCGAGATTGTCCACTTGATTGTAAAGTCTATGTAGGCAACTTGGGCAACAGTGGTAACAAAACTGAGTTGGAGAGAGCGTTTGGCTACTACGGCCCATTGAGGAGTGTGTGGGTGGCCAGAAATCCTCCAGGCTTTGCTTTTGTTGAGTTTGAAGATCCCAGAGATGCTTCTGATGCAGTGAGGGAGCTTGATGGAACGTAAGTGCCAGCTAAGGAACACAAAATGCAATTGTCAAATTTGTAGATGAAGGTGCATTATTTCTTTCAATCTTTTGTAGGACATTAACAGACATGGAACACTGCATTATATACTAGATGTCTCATGTTCTTAAGAAAATCTACTGTTTCAGGTCACTTTGTGGATGTCGAGTGAGAGTGGAAATGTCCAGCGGTGAGAAGCGTTCAAGAAACCGAGGACCACCACCTTCTTGGAGTCGCCGCTCACGGGATGATTATAGACGTCGTAGCCCCCCACCCAGACGCAGGTAACGGTTTCATTTGTGTGCTTTAAAGTAATTTTTTTTTTTTTTTTAGTTTAGTTGATCTGGTCTTTGAAAAATAAATTACTGCTCAATGAGCTTCATTGTTTTGAAGTTAATTTAAATTAATACTTTCAAACAGCTTAGCCCATTTTTCATCCTTTGTGCTTATCCTAAGCCTCATTCCCCTTACCAATGCTTCATGTCCTCTGCCTAAATGGGTACATTCTGTTAGCGTTAATCAGTAGCTTAAGTTGTAGTGACAGATTTCCAAATACATAAATTGTTTGGGTTTTGTGTAATTTCTCTCAATATTAATGAAGTTGACCACCCACCCCCTTTCAGAGACATCACCAAGCCTCTTCTCATCTACCTATGAGTCAGTCAACTAGCCCTCTTTCACCATCACGTGACCAGCGTGCTCCAATCAGCTCACGTGTTCCAAGCATGGCCATCAGCCCATTGGTTCCTGAGCATGAATCTATCAGACTCCTTCACCTCCAACGTTAACCTGGTCAACAAAAACAACCACAACAATCTTACAACCAATCATCGGGTCTTATGCCCTCCAAAAATGTCTTCATGACAACAAAACCTCAACAGTCCTCATCTAACTGAAAGCATCAGCCACCTTCTGTTTAGCTGTCAGCAGTGTTAACATCTAGCAACCGTGTGGCAAAATCTGCCTGCAAATTACTCTCCTGACCAGCCCTCAGCTTCACTGCATCATAACTAGCTTGTTGAGACAAAATTGTAAGTTAATGCCTTTTCCTCCCGTTAATGACATTTATTTATTTTATTTTTTATTTTTTGATTGAGGTTTGCAGTATGGACATGCCTGTTGGTAACTGGCTTTATGCAAATTTAATGCAAAAGCTATAACAGCAGCGTGCTTGAGGATTGGGTTTCTTTATATCTGGACCTTCATCATAGTTTTATTTTGATTTTTTTTTTTTAATTATCTTTTTTTTTATGTTCTGGTCATAAGTTTTTCTATTTCAACATTCTCTCAACTTTGTGGTAAGAAAAATAGTTTATCCTTTTTTGTTTGTCATGCTCTGATAATAGAATCCATGTGATTAGGTTTCTAAACGTGCATCTTGATGGTGAAAGTGGTGGAGTGTATTTCTGACTTTACAGACTTTCTTGCGCCCATATATAGGTCTCCAAGGAGGCAAAGCTTTAGCCGCAGTCGGAGCAGGTATGTTTTTGTTCACCTTTTTAGATGTTTTGTCAGACATTTTCTTTTAAGCTAAATTGCATTTGTTTGTGCTGTCTTGAATTTTAGGTCCGGTTCAAGAGAGAGGAGAAGAGAAAGGTCTTTGTCTCGTGACAGAATCTATAAACCTTCAAGATCTTACTCTAGATCACGCAGGTTCGTCTTCTGTATAAAAACCGACATAAACACAGACTGGGTTGATTTTAGTCACGTTGAGGGAATTATTAGTTGTCTAATTTCAATCTTTGTTTAATTTTAGTCGCTCACGATCTAACGGCCGGAAGTGAGACCCGGATCCAGCACTGCGAGAGAAGCACAGCAGCGTGCACCATTTCTCTTCAGAATAGGATGATTTTTTTTTTTTCTTTCTTTCCTTAAATCCTTTTTAAAATGTATTTCCCAAAAATGTTACAATTCTCTTTTTCTACCCGCCTGTGCTAAATGAATGAGGGGATGGTTAATGTTCAGACTGTAATTTTTATTCTGTTTTGGCAGTGCAAGTGTGAGTGCATTAACTTGTGTCTGACAACCTCTGGATTTGTATGCCTTTTGTTTGTACCTCCAATAAAAAGGTTCCTTACTGATTTCATAGAATTGTTTTGATTTGGCAAAAGCATGTTTTGATTGTCGTGTTGCTAGAGTTTTTATCAAGTAACATTCAGGAATTTACACATTTATCAGATGCACACAGAGCGACAGTTAAATGGTGGATACGCTTTTGTTCCTGTATTTCACACATTTATAAGAATCTTGACACAAATGAAATGTACCACTGAGCTAACCAAGCTTTTACTGTTGGTTTGTAAAGCATATTTGTGAAGGTGTTTATTTGGCGTTTCACTTGCACAGGAAATATGATCAGCAGCTTTCTAAATCGCACAGTTGCCTGCAAGTTGCACTTAACACTGCAAGGTGTTAACAGTACCGGAAGTGAGGCTGAAAAGGAAGCTACAAAAACCCAGACCTTTCACAAACAACTAAACGTGGATGCTGTCAATGCTAAAGCCTACAGTTCTGAAGTCTTGAGGTAAAACGTTAGCCTTTTTTTTTTTTTTTCTTATGATCTGGTTCCAATTTGATTTGTAATGCTCTGAACTTCAAAGGTGTTATTCTGAGAGGACAACCTAATGCTAAAGCATTTAGCCTTTACATTGTTGTACTGTATGGAAAAATATATTCAGAAATTGTTCAAATCAAACCACTGGCTTAGAATAGAATGAATGATTTCCTTGATCCATTCTATTTTAGTCCTGTGGGTTGATTTGAACAGTCTCTCAGTTTGATCCTAATAATTATTTTCTGACATCTGACAATTATGATTTAGCTAGTATTTTTTAACTAATGTTTAGATTTATTTGTATCATATAGTAAACTAGAAACGTATTCTATTAATGTTGAATGATTTGTTTCAGTCACAAAAAATTAAGCTTGACATGTTTCCGAATAATTTAAAGTAAAATTCAAACGTTTCATGTTTTTCTTTAACAGTTTAATTGATTGTTTAAAATGAGTTTAGTGAGTAACGCATGTTTTTACCACGAAATACCACGGGCTTGTGGGAAACACTTTTTGAAACATGCACCATCTTTAACGCTCTCTGATTTCATTTTCAATCATGATCAACGATTTGTTCTTATTTGTGAAAAGTCTGACTAATACAGTATGTGTTGTGTACAGCCTAAACGGAAAGACAGCATGTCAGACAAGAGGTCCAGAAAGATTGGCACTTCAAGAAGAGGTCCGAGAGGTCTACAGAAAAATACTAGAAAAGATGATGAACAGCATCTACAAACTTCTGATTCTGAAGTGGCACAAAATGAGTGTCAAGCCAATGAATCCCATCCATCCGAAGGTGGTCCTGTACTAAGCCCAGGAATGGTTGTAGATGCAAGTTCCAAAGGTTTAGATAAACCTGATATACCAGAAAGAAGTAAAAAGATTGGATCATCTCACAAAAATGCTGGGAAAGCTGAAGGGAAACCTAAAGCACATCAAGAAGAGAAGACCACTGAGCTGTTAGAAGAACAAGTAATTGCATCTGCCATGGAAGCAGAACATTTCCCTATCAGTCTTTTCTTACATTCAGCAAGTGTGGGTAACCAAGAGGGAGATAAACTTGTGGGAACATTACACGAGGATTCTGCAAAATTTGAATCCGATTCGGAGGCGGTAAAAGACGACAACTTGAGTCACAAAGGTTCAAACCCATTGCAAACTGAAGAGACTGACGTCCCAATCGAAGTTTCTAATGATCCACAACTTCTCTGTAAAGCACAGAATTTACCTTCTGATACAGACACAAGAAGACATGAGGATTTTGATGACTGTGAAAGTGCGCCACTGTCTTCTGCGCCGTCAGAGAGGCACGTTTTTAACGTGCTTTTTGAAAATGCAGGAAGTAATTACAGTGATGAAAAATGCCAGGACGATACAAAAAACCTGATGGACACATTTCAAGACAGCAAAGGGCCTGAGATTCGTACGCAGAGCCTGGAACAATCTAGAAAAGAGGAAACAATTCTTCCATCTAAACAGGACACGCAATTAGAACAACTTGATGCGGGATCGTTTTCCTCCACAAAGCAATCTGGCTCTGTGCTTGTGAAGGCAGGAAGTGAAGTGGCCGAGTCTAACATTAGCCATGTTGAACCCACAACACTGAATCCGCCGCTCTCGGTGACTGATTTCAGCTCAGACGTCTTCAGTTTAGAGACAAAAACAACCATTATGAGGTCAAACATGACTCAAAGAGAGGAGGTGGGGGGAGAGTCTCACATCGAGAGAAATGCAAATGTTTCTTCCGCAAACAATATGTTTCCCTCTCTCACCCATCAGGTCTCCGACAATAGTATATTCTCTGGTAACACTGCACCTCCAAATACCAACAGTGCAAATTCAAATGAGTTAGACAATAAAGGATCACCCGTCGATAGTCCTGAGACAAAAAAAGGTGGACACTTTGAGGACAGGAGAGAACAACATGTTGATTCTTTGGTTACAAGAGAAATACAGGAACATAAAACAGGATGTGAAACAGACTGTTTATGTGAGAAGACAGATCACAGCCTGACACAGCTGATGGTAATCAGAGAAACACAACATGTGCTGTGTGGCGAGAACCTCAACAGTTCATCAAACCTAAGCCCTTCACAGAACGACCCCGAACAAGTGCAGGAAATGGTAAATGTGATAGAAGGAAATGAAAAAGCCAATGCCGGAGTTGATCATCTGGCTTCAAAGGCAATGGAATCACCACAAGTCATGTTTTCAAAGAGAAACGCGGAGGCTGAAGAAATGCCAGTAGGGGGAGACAGAGACACAGACTTTGACATTCAAACGCAGGGGGAAAACGTTCCTTCTGTTACTGAAATGGAAGAACATCCATATTTGCATGATTTCTTTTTATACAGAGAACATCGAATTATTGGAGAGGCAGGTTTAGGAAAGGAAATGATTACTAAAAATGAGACGGATGATGCAATAACCTTGAACCAAGACAGTTCACTCGAATCGTCGACACAAATTCTAGAAACAAGACACACAAGTGAAGAAAACAAGGAGGAAAAATTAAAAGAACCCAATTTGAAATGTGTGGATGAAAATGTGGATAAGCAGCTCTTGTGTGATTTAGATGTAGTGTCCAGAGAATCTGCTGGAGAGGCCTTTTGTGATAATTTGGAGCTTCAGTCAGAACAACAAAGTGCTGGAGATGTTGACAATGTGTCAGAAACCGGAGAAACAGACCAAATGGAGACTGACATGAACATTTTAGTTGGAGATGCTGACAACACTTTATTTGAAAGAAAAATGGAAACTATGAACAAATCAGAAAATCTTGAGTTCTCTTATGATTTGTCAGAATGTAATCTCTATTCCCAAGATATTATCAGCATCGTTCAGAAAAATTATGACATAAGTGAAGACAAGATGGACTTGACTTGTAGATATCAAGAAAAAGAGAAAGAAGAGGAAACCTATGGATCCAAACAAAAGGATGAAGATAGTCAAATCAATGATTATTTGGTTAATTTAAACTTGACCTCAAAATTCCATTACGTGGCAGAAAATCAGAACAAGGAAAAACATGAAAGCAGACATTTTCAAACATCTCTTGAACCATCGGTCACAGCAACGGCAGAAAATTATTCGGAAGAACAGCTGTCTGATTTATTTCATGAAATAACAGACCCTATAATTCCAGAGATTGGTTTCCAGTCAGTCTTTTTTACAGAAAACACAGAGCAAACAAATCAATGTTTCAATTCACATCAAGATGCATTAAGCGATTCTCCAACAGTTATTGACGAAGCATCTTTAGATCTAAGTTTGGGAAATTTTGAGACATTGACTCTTCCAAATCAAATGGAAGTGCTTCCTGAAGATCTCTACAAAGAAGATTTTCAATTAGAAAATAATGATGTTCACAATAGAATAATGGATACAACATGCAACAAATCAAAGAACAGATGCCAGAAAAGAAGTGAAGACACCAAAGAAATGCAAATGGAGAAATCAACAGTGGAAATAGATGCAAAGTCAAGGTTAACCAAAATGCACATCAATAAAGAAAAAGAAACCGAAGAGAAAAAAGTTGAAGATGAAAATGATGCAATGGACAATTGTGAGTCATTGGTTGTTGCAAGAGACCAAATAAATGCAAATTTTCAGACAGAGACTTTAACAATGGTTCCTGAGATGAAGAGTGAACAAACGACTCTACATGATGAACCACACGTGAAGAATTCTGAATGTATCTCTAGTCAAGGTTTGACTTTTGTAGGAGCCAGTCTCGAAGTTGTTCAAGTCCAGTCAGATGATCCTCAAGCTTCACACAACCCTGAACAAGCAGAATCAGACAAAACTACAAAAGCACCAGACTTAATTCTTGATGTGCTCGTTCCAGAACAAACAGCTAAAAATAAAACACCCACCCCAGTAAAAAGACGAAAGATTGGCTCCACGCGTAAAAATCCTAAAGCAATGCAAGCTAACAAGACAGATAATCCGGATGATTTACCTGAACGTTCTGCAGGTGATGGAGAAACTGAGACCAGAGCTAAGGAAGGTTTAGATGATCTGGATTTGGTATCTTTAGATGCTCTTAATAAGGTGGATCTTGGATCAGAAATACTCCTAGGTTGCACAAAAGAAGTCAAGCATTGTTATCAAGATGGTTCTGACAAATATAAGCTAGAGCAATTAGAAAATAATTTTAAGATATGTGATGAATATAAACATGAGCAGAAAATTACATGTCCAGAAAAATCAGACGTGTTCAAGACGGAAGAAAGGCAGGAAATTGATAAAGAAGCTGAAACACTGACAGGGGATAAATATACAGAATCATCATTTATGAAAATAGAGATCATAGAAGAAAAAGAAATAAAGGAGAATAAAGTTGTTGAGATAAAGGAAACGGTGTACAATTTTGAATCAACGGTTGTTGCAAGAGACGAAAGAAATGCAAAATTTCCATCAGAAACTTTAACCATGTTTTCTGAGATCAAGATTGAACAAACAGAACTACATGAAACATCAGAAGTGAAGAATTCTGAATATATCACTAGTCAAGGTTTCATAAACTCAACAAATTCATGCGTAGAAGCTGTCGGCATTCTTGAAAAAGCTGTTCTAGTCCAGTCAGATGATCATCAAGCTCCACACGATCCTGAACAAGCAGAATCAGACAAAACTACAAAAGCACTAGACTTAATTCCTGATGCGCAAGATCCAGAAATTACAGCTGAAAATAAAACACCCACTTCAGTAAAAAGACGAAAGATCGGCTCCACACGCAAAAATCCTAAAGCAACACGAGCAAAACAGACAAGAAATCCAGCGGACTTACCTGAACATTCTGTAGATGATGGAGAAACTGACACCAGAGCTGAGGATGATCTGGATTTAGCTTCTTTAGATGCTTTTAATGTTGCTGATCGTGGATCAGAAATATTTCTAAATGATATTAAAGAAGGAAAATATGCTGGCACTAAACTAGAGCATCATACTCTTCAAATAAGTGACAGTCACCAACACCATGATCTAAAAATATTGTGTTCTAAAGAAGCAGAATTGCTCAAGACAAAAGAAAGGCAGAACATTGATGATGAAGCTGAAAAACAAGAGGAAAAAGCTACATTGTTCAGGAAAAAAGAGATCAAAGAAGAAAAAGTAACAAAGAAGAAATTTAATGAGGAAACTGCAGGACTACAAGCTGAACCACACAATACATCAGATGTTAAGAATTCTGAATATATCACTAGTCAAGAATTGACAAACCTAACAGATTCATGCGTAGAAGCTGTCGTCAGTCTCAAAGATGCTGTTCAAGTCCAGTCAGATGATTATGAAGCTCCACACGATCCTGAACAAGCAGAATCAGACAAAACTACAAAAGCACTAGACTTAATTCCTGATGCGCGAGATCCAGATATTGCAGAACAAACAGCTAAAAATAAAACACCCACCCCAGTAAAAAGACGAAAGATTGGCTCCACACACCCTAAAGCAATACAGGCAAAACAGACAAGTAATCCTGATGGTTTACCTGAATCTTCTACATCCGATGAAGAAACTGAGACCAGAGCTGAGGATGGTTCAGATGATCTGAATTTGGCTTTTTTAGATGCTCCTTACAGTGCAGATCTTGGATCAGAAATATTTCTAAGTGTTATTAAGGAATGCAAATATGATAATCAAGATAATTCTGACCAAACTGAATTAGAGCCAACAGAAAATGATCTACAAATAAGTGATAGTCATGAGCCAATAATGTCGAGTTCTGAAAAGTCAGAAGTGTTCAAGGCAGAAAAAAGGCAGAAAATTGATGAAGACGCTGAAACACTGACAGAGGAAAAAGATACAGAATCATTGATCAAAAACATCGAGATAATAGCAGAAAAAGAAATCGAGAAGAAAAATAATGAGCTAGTACCAGATATTCCAGAAAAAACAGATGAAAATAAAACAGCCACCCTAGTAAAAAGACGGAAGATGGGCTCCACACGTAAAAATCCTAAAACAATACAAGTAAAACATGCAGGTAATCCAGATGAATTATCTGAACGTGCTGCAGATGATGGAGAAACTGAGACCAGAGATGAGGAAGGTTTGGATGATCTGGATTTGGTGTCTTCAAAAGAGTTTAATACTACAAATCTTGGATCAGAAATATTTCTCAGTGACATTAAAGAAAGCCAATATGATGGCACTAAACTGGAGTCATCAGAAAATAATCTTCAAATGTGTGATAGTCATCAACATCAGGAGCCAAAAATGAAATGTTCTGAAAAAACAGGTGTGTTCAAGACAGAGAAGCGGCAGAAGTTGGGATCATCTCGAAAGAATCAAAGAGAAAGAAAACAAGATCCTGTAGAGAAAATACAGGTAGTGCAAACACATCTTGAGAAGGCAAATGACTCTGCAAGTGAACAAATAGCTTCTGATTTATCAGAGAACACACTTCTGAGTGAGATAGATAAAGCTTTGAAAAAGACCTCGGAGAATCCATTAAATGCTGATGAGCTGTTCATAAGTATGGTAAATCCACAGGACTTGCTGAGCATTCCTGTTCACAAATTTAATCTTGTGCAAGAAAACCAATCTGAACATGAGATGGACAGAGAAAAATGTCCACCATCACAAGCTACTGAAAGTCTCTCTGAACCTGGTTTACCAAGACGACAAAGAAAACTGGGATCAACTCGCAAGAGTCCCAGACAGCAGCTCAAAGTTGCTGTAGAACATGAAAATGAAGAGAGTGATGAAATAAAAAAGTCAACTTTAGGAATTGACATGAAAGATGATCAGCCGAAGAATGACTGCGAAGAAGTTGAGCCGTCCACGTTTCTAAATGTCACAGAAAACCAAAAGAAGAAAAAATATCTTAACTTACCCAGTGCCCTCACAAGTGGAAGTCAGACAGAAGAGGCTTTAAATCCTGTTATTCCGGAAAAGACATCACCATCAACTAAAAGGAAATTTGGGTCCAGACGCACTAATAAAGGAAACCGAGACTTTGATGTAACCAATAAAACTGAAAATAAGGAATTAGGAGGAAATAGTCAATCCATCAGCTCCGAAAACCCAAGCACAAGTGATAAATTGACCGTATGTATTTTATAAACAATTAATATTATTATTTTTTTTTTATTAAACATTATTTTTTAATTTATATCTATTATTATTTTTATTTCTTCTCGATTAAGGTTGGTGAGCAAACTTCAGCAAATCATTCAATTTCCCGGTCGGAAGCTGAAGAAACCGAAGTTGAGTACGTAAATTATCTAAAAGTCTTTAGTCGCCTCAAAATTCAAGCACTACTTTGAGTTCAGAAGATGATAAAACTAATATTATATTATCATTTATTTTTTTAGAGATCCCAAAAATAAGCAAACTGATCAAAAAGACAAGAACATCCTCTCTGTGGAAAACACCAGTTCAAGTTTGGTCTCCTTGAACCAAATTATACACCACAACAGAATGGCAACAAGTGGAACACAACAAGGTAACAAATCTTTTTTTTAACTCGAAAATTCTATCAACATAAACGTTGCAATCTATTTTCAGTTCAGTACAACGTGGTCTTGGTGGGCAACAGTTGTGTGGGCAAAACATCCTTTTTAAGACGATTCAACAAAGGGGAGTTCAGCCAGGATTATCAATCCACGATTGGTGAGTCTTGCTCATTTATTTATTATGGTAATTATTGCAAATACATTAATAATGGACAATAATATTGCACACAGGTGTTGACACGTGTAAACAGACTCTGTTGGTTCAGGACAGAAGCGTTACATTGCAAATATGGGACACAGCAGGTCAAGAAAGGTATATGTCATGATATGAATATGGTGAATAGATGTATCCACAAACCATTTAAACCAACATTTCTCTACAAGGTTTCACAGTATCACTACTCAAGTGTTTCACAAAGCTCATGGGCTTGTATTCATGTATGATGTCACGTGTTCCAAGAGTTTTTTAGCGATACGAGATTGGATCTCAAAGGCTGAGGTAGTGAAAGTTTTGTATTCTTTATGAATATATAGTATCTTCAAATGTTATAATACAATTGTTGTCAGGCTTTTGACTCATCGCTGGTTTTAACGTTGTTACCAACAAAACACAGGAAAGGTCTCGTGATGATGTCATCATGATGCTGCTTGGCAACAAGAACGATCATGCTGAGCGTGAAGTCCATGCTCAGGAAGGAGAAAGTCTGGCGAGAGTAAGACGTTCCTGGAGTTAACAATCTAAATACAACCACACATGCATACATATATACATACTTGCATACATATATACATGCATACATTTGAATATATAAATATATGGATATATTCTTAGCTATTAATGTTTGTATATTCATACTTTTATATTCTAATAAATGTGGCTTTGTGTTTTATTTTTATCAGGAGTATAAGCTTATTTTCATGGAGTGCAGTGCAGCAACTGGGGCAAATGTATTGGACTCTATGAAGAGTCTTGCACAGTAAGTTCCGAACCACTGCAGTTTCATTTACTCAATATTGTTTTTTCTATGTATGCATAATGCATTTTTCATTCTGTTAGTTTGTTAGTACAGAGCAAGACTAAAGACGCGGAACACACAACATTGATACAAGAGCCAACAAGGAAGAAGTCTGGTTGCTGTTGAAGACACTGTGACACTTATATACATACAAACAGTACAGTGTAGGATAGTAAATATATAGTATAGTATTATAAAGTATAGTATAACATTGTAGTTACTTTAATTTAACAAAGAGCAAATTTTCATCATTTGAATTAATGTAGTGTTTTTTTTAAAGTATAAAGATCCACACGAAGAATAAAAAGGCAATCTGAGAGTGCTGCTTTGTCAACATTGCATTAAATAAAAGCTGCTCGCATGAAGAAATATTGAAATCTGATCTCTGAAAAGTCCATGAGCGCCACCGAAACCAGCGTCAATAACACAACAACACACTGTTTTCACAAAATCTGCTAGCAGCAACCCTGGAAGAAATGCATAACAATTATTACTTTCGTGGAACAATCGATCCACGGGATCAACAAACTAGTGCAGTTTGCGCATGAACAAGATGACAACAACAAGTAGACTGAGAAACAAGGCAAACACGATGAAGAATATCTGAGCTGCCCATTGGCTGTGTGGCACCCCAGTCACGGCTGAGGACCTCTCTGATGGAATCATGTTGGTAAGATTAAGCATGTATCCCAGCGTCCAGCCGATGTCCGTCTCAGATACCTGCAATTAAGACATCATTTTAAAAACGATGGCCGAGTTGGTGAGTTAAAAACAATTCATGAAACATATGTTGTACATTTTGAATGTCCCTTACTTGTTTCACAAAAGAGATTTGGTCCCAGGAATTATTAAACCTCAATCCTTTCAGCAGAAGAGTCATAATATAGTGAGCTGAGCCACAATAATCTTTCAGATATTTTGGCTTTATACTTGGATATTGGGTAACAAGCTGCACAAATAAACAACATTAAGGGATCAAATTATTCTTGCACCAAATCTGATCATATGCGCCACGTCTGGAGACTCACAGTTGTCCAGTTTTTGCTGCAGTGAGACTCTATAGTAGAAAGAACCCGGCTCAGAGGAGCTTTAGGAGCGAGACCAAGGAAGTCAAAGGTGTAGAAGTACGCTGAAAAAGCCTGAGAGAACAAGTTTGTGTTAATGTTTCCTCATTCAAGACTGTTGATCAATACACTTCACTTTACTGCACTCTACATTGGATGATGTAATAATGGAATGTGACTTTCATTGATTTTCTATGTAACTCTTGAAATTTAAGTGTTCGTGCAACTTGATTTAGACATTTCTATTTCAAGATAAAAGTTTTAATAGTACACTTACAAAAAATTCGCCACTGACAGGGGGCTGATAGACCCCATTGAAGCCACAGTCTGGCGAGGAGGCACAATCGGTCAGATTGAAAAGGTTCTCCATTGCGGACAGACACAGGGTAGAATTGCTTGTTCCTGAGAAAGTGACTGTAGCTGTTGCGTTAAAATTGTTTGGCTTGTCCAAACAGGGAGAGTTGTACAGGTCAGCCATAGTAAGTGTTAGTTTATATCCCTGGTTATAGCATGGGTGACTAACTACAGATGACGAACCATCAGCCTGGTAGAACAAAAGGATATCAGACTCATTAGATGACATGCAAGTTAAACATCCACATGTACGGTAATCTTGAACACGTAAATTGTGAAAGGACTTCTGCGCTTTAGGTCTATTTTGACTCATCTGCTCATTAAAATTCATGATTACAGTGGACTTTGTTGCATAATGTTTAATTACTTTTTATAATACACTTGAAATCCTTGATTGATTTTTTTTTTTTACCAACCTGTTGTAAATAAGCTTGAAGTCTTAGCAATGCCTGGTCTTGGCCATAGCACAGATAGCTGTTGGTGTAGACGCTGTAGTTGTAACCATAGAGCCGGAGATTGAAAGCTGATTCTGGAACCTTTACAGGGTTTTGTGGGGTAAAGGAGATTTGTGTCGATGCGCCGCCCAAATCTAGAGCTCCTATGATTCTTCCTGCTTTTGGATGGACCCAAGTTCCTTCAAACGTGTGCTGTAAAATAAAGCAGATGCTACACAAGATCCAAAAGAAACTAGCAAAGATGAGCTTTTGGAAAAAATGGACTGTTTCAATTTAAATTATCAATACTTGATTACGACAGTTTCAATACTGAAATGTTTAAAAAAAAAAAAGATCTAAGATTATTTTTTAAAAACAACTTTTTAAAAGTAGTCAACTTAATTGGGCTGCCAGTTAAAGCAAAAGCTGCTTTATTGGGAGAAATCCTCAAGTTCAAATCACCTCATAACGCAAATTTATGCCACTTTATTGGGGCAAAATGGTCGTGTCTCGAAGTTTCCAAATTCACAGAAGTCGACTAGTCAACTTTTCCCAATATATTTATTTTTATTTAAATATCACGTCACCATACACCTTAGGCCACATAGAGTAATAAGATGGAAACTACTGCCACACAATACAAGATAACAAAGAAAATCATTGCCATGTCCCACATATGCCCCTCCCACCTGGTCCCCCATGTCATGACAGACCCACAACACAGTTAACACAGCACAGCAGCAATTATCAGTATTATGTTAGTCACCTTGATGAAACTTTCCAAGAGGTAGTTGCTCGTGATCCAGCCATAGGCCCCTTCTTCCATCCCATTTAGTATTCGAACCCCTCGTGTGTCAAAAGGATAACTCTGGATTGTTCTGGTGACTTCTGCCATGATACTGTCAGCTTGAGTTTTGTTTTGTAAGCTAGAAATCACACAGCAATTTATTATAGGGACAAATCTATCCATATATCCACTTGTTGAAGAAAACGTTCACCTCAGAAGCCTCATGCCTGCAGTGGCACCAAGATAAAGAGATGTTGACCTATGGTTTTTCTTTGGAACTGCCTCTCTGGCCACATCCAAGCATTTTTTAAGACTTTCTCCAGCTGCTGCTGGGTTTTTGGCATAGCTGGATATTCCACCACCTGAGTTAAGATGTTATCAAGAAGTTAAGCTCATCAAAAGGGCACAGCCAGGACTCATGGACTTATTATGTACACAGAGAGACACCCGTAGGCATGAAACTCATCACCAAGCGCCGGGAACTTACCGTCCACATCACAGATCTGTTTCTGTGACACTACTCCTGTGTTGTTCTCTTTGTTCCCCATCCACTGGTAGATGAAGAGGGACGTGTGACTGGAGCCGGCGTCAAACACAATCCCATACTGAGAGAGGAACACAAAAAAACTAGGAAATCTGACTAGGGTGGGATTTTGTTTTTTTCTTAAAGGTAAAAGAAAAAAATTCCAGTCAAGTAAAAACAAAATCACTATATCTTTAATGCGAATAAATAAAAAGGCTACTAATCTATTTATTGCTTCCAGTTACATCTGAACCATTATTATATTGCCACAAAATGTCATGTTGTAAATCTGATAAGAAATCATTTGAAAATCTCTCAGTGCTTTCTTTTGCATTAATTAACCAGAACCATCAGCAGAGAAGAAAGCAACTGGCTTGGTGAGCTTTTACAGACTCGTGTGGTTCAGTCTTCAGTGAAAGTGAAGGACATTATCACCTGTGTCGAAAACGGTTGATCCACAGACTGATGGTTAGCAAGAGAGAGAATAAGCGCAATGATGGTTGTAACGGTTATAGCTGCGAACGCACCAGCCAGCAGCATGGGTTTCATCTGAACTCCCATGCCTGGGATCTGTGTGCAAACAACACCACAAAAAAGACCATAAACGCTAAAATAAACAGGAATAAATCAGTGTCAGAGCTCTGTTTACCTCTCAAGCACATTCACGTCGACATGTTCACGAGTCAATGATTAACTCAACTTTTAATGATTTAACATGATGTGGGAACATAATCATAATAAAAGTCTTACCTTATAATTCTCTTCACGGTGGCTCTCTGGCTCAAGAGTTCGATGTGGAAGAGATCTGGTCAGCGTGATGCAGATATCACCACACCTGAAGCTGAACTCCCTCGTCTCTCGTCTACGTCAACTAATTACACATATCACTAACTTTTACACACTCAGGTACCAGGACGGAGCTTTACACACCCATAGCTCAAACTGCTAAACGTCATTGGACCAAATGTTGTGTCTGGTTTTTAAAATGAAGTCATGTTTAAAGTGGTATAGCCTCCAGGAATTTGGCAGGATGTCCTCTATAGTATCTGGGGAACAATGGGCACTCTTATCTTAGTAAAACTGAAACTAAAGCCCAAACTCACCAACCTGTAATGATTTTTACTTAAAAAAAAAAAAAAAGTCAAAGAGCGATTACATATTAAGTCCTTGACATTTGTGTACTCAGTGCTTATCAGCGTATTTCCCACACACACACACACACACACACACACACACAGAGGTGTTCCCGCATTTGAGGTTTCTGAAAATGCTTTTAGTAGGACGTTTATTCGTTTGTAATAAAATAGAAGTTTGAGTTTAGGGTATAAATGCATAGTTTATTTTTTTTTATTTTTATTTCATTGATTTATCTGTGAAGTGCGACAAACGAAACACAAAATAACAATGAGCAGCTAAAAACATCTCCAGTTATATATTTTAATAATAAAATTGTATATAGCAATAATATTGTTTAAATACCTAGTTAAAATGTACAATTAATTTACCTAAAATTATTCTTGTTTATGTTGATTATACCCCTTTGTTTTGTTTTGTTTTCTTTTAGTACAAAGTTGGTGAAGATAAAAGGGTATTTTGAAAAAGATTTTTTTTAATGCTGTTGCTGCCATGTTATTCCAATTAAATAAATTCTAAAATATACAATATTGTAGCTGTATATGCGGTAGTCAGATGTGTCCTAGACACACAGCCGGTCTTTCTACTTCTGTGAGTATATAAGATTGGGAATACGAGTAAGGGACTGCTCTCAGATGTTCTATTGACTCAAGCAGTTTAGCTTCTAAAAACGCTTGTTAATCGTACTGACGGAGGTTTAACAAAAGCTATGCAGCTGATCGAGTGTTGTCACACAATGAACGCAAATTATTCACGGTCAATTTTACATTAGCCATGAATAAAGACTTGGATCTGCCAGGACGTATCATGAATCCTGACTGAAAGGCTTTTTGTTCCCAAACACGCAACCAAACACTCAATCCTGCTCGAGTAAATGAAAATGAAAATGGTGCTTAAGTTTGGGTCAGATTTTAACTCACAATCACTGTTAAGCAGAGGTGTAAAATGTACCTGAAAACCATACTTAAGTAAAAGTGATACCTCACTGTAAAATTTACTCCATCCCAAGCATTATTATTATTAATTACTCCTTTACAAAACAGATAACAAACTCAAATGTGCAAAAAAAGTGTAACTGCTAATAATGGGATTTAGCTCAAAAATAACATCCAGTACCTTCAGCATCCTGCAGATGACGATATCATGTTGTCTGCCCAATAAATTAACCACCATAGAAAAAGATTTTGACTTTCGGACTTTACCTTTTGTAAAGGTAAGTGGCCATTCAAATGTACTCAATCAAAAATGTTGTCAAGTGAGGAGTGAAAGTAGCTTATATTTTTGATACTCCAATAATACTTAAGTAAAGTAACAAAGTCCATTTACTCAAACAATATCACACGTTATTGAGTTTTCGAGTCTTGCTGGATTCTCGGTGGCACAGCGAACCTGAGATTTCGAACTTGCTTTGTCTTAATTGACTTGAAGTTTTTGCTTTACAACATCTTTTTACATTCAGTATTGAACTCTTCTCCACCCTTTCGTGACATTGTTCAGGGTTTACAAGCAAAGAGCAGGAGCGGATCAAAGTGCGTGCTGATGTCATGCCGTCTGTCGCGTGCTTGCACTTTTAGTTTAACATGCAGCAGCGTCTTACGCAAGATGATCTGTGTTGTGGTCTGCTCCATATTATAGGCTCCGTTTATTTGTACGAGTTAACTAAGTCAATACAATAATGTATTTGTAGGTTGTGGCGTTGAGGAGAAATACATAAGTGTTTGTATCCATTAGGCAATTTCTAAATGGGCCATTGACACAAAATGTACACCAGATGTAGCCATCAAGACAAAGATGGAATTCATACAAAGAAATCAGAACATTTAAGTATACAGGTTGAGTCATGATAATTTTTGGGAAATCTACATAAAAAACAAAGTTTACATAAAGTAATATGATATAAATAAATTAATATGCTATATTTGTTTTCATCTGTCATTGATAATTTATGCATTTAAAATATATTTTAATTTACAGTATATCATTTATTTTGTCTCTTTTCTCTGTGAATTTATGTATACTGTAACACACACACACACGTTGTATGATTTACTTACCTCTGTAACAGTAAAGCATTCCAAACATGTTTATTATTTCTATAAAACATAATCTGTCTTATATGCAATATGTGCAATGCTCTGAACTGTTACTGTCTCCGCAGACCTCAAATCTAACTAAGTACACCGTTACATATTCTTTTCTTAGCAATGCCATTTTCTATGCCATGTTTTATCAGACACAAACACACACACATTTGTCTGCAGTACCTTTATAGACTGCATGTAGTGGCAGTTGTACGTTGCAGGTTCGAATCACGGTCCGACTGGTTCTGTAATGGTTTTGTGCAAGAAAATGACCCCCACATGCCCCCTGGGCTTTACAGCTTAAGGCTGCCCACTGCTCCAAGTTTCACTCAATTGTTAAACACTGAGCATTCAATCCCTAGTGGCCATATTGACAAACTCACTCACATTTTTTCCACTTTTACCAATACTGTATAGCCTTTGATTTAATTTAACTGTATGGTATTATATATCAACTCAGGCAATGGCTTTGATTGAATGTTCCTACCAATGGCAAAACTTTATCCAAATCATCAGTGAGGTGACCAGATTATCAGGAAACCAGCAGACACGTGCATGGTAAACAAGTGTATTTTTTATCGGGGGAAGAGTAATAAAGAGTTTAAACAAGGCCCGATAGGCACGCCTAGATGTGTTACCCCGGTTTAGTTCAGCGCGCACCTTTATCAGGGCCCAGTCACTGATATACAAGGCACATGTCTGACTCTGATCGTGGCCATGCGGCGCTGAGCTGATGTCTGAGACACCACCAACAATCTATATCATGGTCCCTAAACAGAAGCAAAAGTTCACGTTCCAAAATTTGTGCTAAAGCTCTAACCACAAAAGGTAAAGCCTGAAAATCAGTGAAAGCACTTGTTTAAACACTCTTAACCGTGACAATACACCTTTGGTTGCCCTGGGCGCAGTGTCTTGCATAACACATGTACAGTAACCACAATGTTTTGACAAGCTGTTGATTTGAGTGTTTCAATATTTACTCAATAAGTTTAGTGTGATTGTCGCCACACCTGTTCTATCAACAGGTGAAAATAGTTGAGCAATTGATTGAAGTGTGACTGTTACTTGTTTACTCAATGTTAAAAGTTCCTCGTCACTTATTTTGAATCAAAATAGCAACTACGTATGTTAAATAAATTAAAAAAAAGTTCAAAAAGGTTTCAAAACTTTGACCTACAGTTAAGTAGAAAAGAAGTTTCTTCTTGTAGATTGCAGTAGACGTCGACCTCAAATTAATCGACACTGGAATGACTAATCTTTTTT
>SOMO01000141.1:362905-375613 GCA_028128575.1 Paedocypris carbunculus
ACATTTTTCCATACAATCACGTTAATATTCTCACATTCTATTTACAAAGCTTTTTTTTTCTCTGCCATGAAACAAAGGAGCTTAACAAGACTTACTGTAATGTTTCAAAGAGAAAGACATATGGCATTTACATTACAATATAAATCAGTCAATAAGCGGCAAACCAGAGAAAATCTGAGAAAAAAAACATAATCCCAATAATCTGATGGTCAATAAATGATGACATTCACATCACAAAACAAATCACTGACATTTGAAGCAAGTCAGCAGACGTCCAGTCCACAGCCTCCAAATCCAAATTCACTCCAACTCAAGATCCCATCATCAGATTTTCTTTTACATAAATGATGTACCTACTTCATACACTTACATAATCGTTTACATAAACGAAACAGAATGATTGTTTTAACAGAATCAGACACAAATTTCAACTCAAATTTTTTGACAACATGAATCAAACCGTTGCTCCGCTGTAGTTTTCAGACAGTTTTCATACTTTCACAAAGGCTTTTGGGATTATTTAATCCAGTACTTCTGAAACTGAACACTTGTGTGATCTTTCCAAAGTACGACAAACCTGAAGCCGGGCAGTTTATCTTGAAGTCTATACTAACCAGTTCTTTAGCTTCTGAATTCAAATTAGGTTATACGGCCAAGGGTTTTATTTTAATTGCCTGTTTTTCCAATCCGTACATTTTTCCTGACGTATATTTCCAATCTGAAACTCGATGTACTGAGGGTTTCACCTTTTCCAAGGGGTTTCACCTTTTTCACATTTTCTTTCTTTTCTTTTTTTAACAACATGTGATCAAAAACAAAAGCTCAGGACAGACGTGTATGCAGAGTTAAAAAAAAATATACACATGTAAAAGCATCAGATTATACGCGTGCATCAATTTAAATAGTCGCTGTTCATTAGTTGCTAGTCTCGCTGTAGATCCGAGCCTCTCTGTTTGCATTCGTGAGCCGTGTGGTGAAAAATGTGCAGTGTCTAATTCCTCGATAATGCACTAGAGTCGATAAGGTGGCATAGAAAAAGTAAAGTGCACATTTATAGCGGATTATAGCATTAAAGATATGTTTGCATGCTCATTCCAAAGTGTAAAGTGACAAGTGTGAAACAAACATGTTTTGCACCCAGTCGTCCTATTGTGAACATGCTGGTCATGTGCTTTCATACCAATGCATCCATGGAGGCTCCAATAATCCACAACTCCGACAACAACAGTGTGTGAACAAGCGCTTATCTGCACTTTCCGGAAGATGCTGAGTGGTGTCGGTGAATCGCTTGCATAACTTATCCAGTTACTTGTCATTAAATGTGAGGTTTTCCAATACACACAACACCATTCTGTCCAAGATCATGATAAAATATATAAAAAGAAATGAATTCCATACGCTAAAAGTGTTACAAAGTGTAGAGGATAATTTAATCTGTGCCTCTAAGCCGCCTGTAGTCTCCGATACTGATGTCAAGATCACAAATCTGTCGGGGGATTTTTTTTATTAAGATAAAATAAAGTCTGCATGTCTACATGCTAACCGGATGATTGAAATAGTTATGACCTTTATTCCTCCCATTCTTTATCCATAGTGGTAAAAGAAAAGTGATGGTACGTTATGTACCGGTTAAAATGATTTTAAACTAGGTTTTAGTGATTTTAATATTGCCATGGTCGAGTGATTGCACATCAATGGCGTTTTAAAAGACAAAAACTGGGAGAGTGGGATTAGCTTTAAGATAAGCTGTTAGTAAGATTTTAGATTCCTCTAAAATACCAAACCGTCGTTGGATGATGATCAGTTTCTGTGTCACCCTTGGTTTTCTACATTACTGAATGCTGAAAGGGAAAAAGCGCTTGTCTCCATTTGTAGTAAAACGTAGACTAAAGATTTGTCAGGAATTCCAAGTTGATTTGCTGTTTTTTGATCATCCATCAGAGATTCTCAAGATCGAGTTCCATCTCTAGTCACAGTTTCTTTTAGATCCAAAACTTTGACATTTTGTCCCCACAATATGCAGGTTCCTCTTGATTCGGTGCGTAGTTCTTACCATCCGATGGGCTTTTAATGAACGTTGCCACGGTTCAGGATGGAAAGTATTGGGGTCCCGTTTTAAAAGAGCAGCCGTGTGACCTCCAGAAAACTCCTCTCAAACCACTGTATTAAAACAAAAAAAGGATATTAAAAAAAGGTAGAGAATGACATTTTAATCAAAATCGTACAATAAAATGTGTAGACAAGCTACAAGAGATGGATCTAACTACACAAAACAGGATTGGACATTTAAGATACCTTGTGCGTAAGGAACATTGTCTGGAGATGTGAACACAGGATTGAAGCGGAAGAGAAAAGAAAAACAAAAACAAAAAGATGACGGAAACACACGTTTAAAAAGCCACTCGGACAAACATGACACACAAATGAACAAACTGGTCCTATGGAAACACACCGCAATTCTCCCCAACAATGCATGATGATGCTGACCAAACATGCGTCAACGTCCTGTAGACAAATCTAATTAAAATGGAGAAATTTTTGCTCAACAAACGGCTCTGTCAGCAGACTAGTGGTGAGAACTAAACGTATTTGTCTGGACTAAATACCAACAATTCTATTTCTAATGACATAATTATGTCTGGGGATATTCAGTTCCAACACAGATTACACAATCTGCCAACACACCACTGAATGGTAGAAGGGTGTACCAGGAAATGGATTGTGCATATTTATTTTGAATGATAAATGTAAATTCGTGTGTGTGTAGCACATCTAGAAGACCCAGTGATTTCACTCCACCAGTATAATTCTGGTTTCAGTTACTTATTCTGACTTATAATCACAAGATATTTGCAAGACTGATAAACTCATCCTATTGGCTCTATTCTAACATAACTCACGAGAGGATCCAGAAGTAAACAATTTAAATTTTGTAATTGACATTTTTGGATTAAGCTTTTGTAAAGTGACCATCGACAGTACTGCATAAACCATGTTTCCTGTCCTGATCCAGACATTTCCTCAAAATGAAAGCAGTTTAATAAACCAATAGTTCCAACTCTTTACACATGAATGGTTGCTATATCATATTTCATATTTTCCATTCTTTTCGTAATAAACTAAAAAAAACCGACTGGCTGCTGCTGATTGGGAAAGATTGTGATTGTGACACAGAGATTGTCTGAACACTAGCGATCACTAATTCTCATGTGATTCTTTGTAAAAAGCAAACTAAAAGATTCATCACTACACAACAATCAGTGTTATCTGGGGTGATTCAACACACACTGACTAAAACCGGTACTGCCCATGAACCATAAGCATCATCATAGTTGTGTGTCATGAACGCTGGGAATCACAGACAGTGCCATGCTTCTGCTTACGACAAACTGAAAGTCAGTTTTTTTTTTTTTTTGACATTGTCCAGTTGTTGGTGCATTTTTGTATTACAAACAACTGGACATGGGAATCTCTAACCGTGAACACACACTATGTTGGGAAACATCACATGTCTGATGCCCTACACGCTATAAAAACAGACCAAACCAAAGTCAAAAGTTTCTTCTTTTGACACTTGCACAAGTTCCACAGTCCGTCGTCCTAAAGCGATAACAGATGGCTAAACTGACAGCTTAAACCCTGGAGCAAAGACGAATCATAGACCTTTAACAGTTAAAAGCCTCGCACATATGCTGTACGAACACCCCACTGATGAAAATAATTACAAGCAGCATGGCATCCAGCAAATAAATCCACAGCGAAGCACAAATCTGAGCCAAAATGAAAACCAAACACAGCTAAAGTACCTGTTTCGGAGTGACAGCAGGATCTGCTACTCGTCAGAATACTTCTAGGCTTCTCCGACCAACATGTAAAGGTGTGACCTCGTCTGCAACCTCCTCGTCTCCACCAACAACTACAAAATCAAGGTGCATGAATCTCTTTAGCGACGATAAGCTAGACATACATGTGTTTCAAGAGGAGACGCACTTTAGTAAAGTGCAAAGCAGCATGAGCAGGACGCTTCCGATGACACAGAGGACCAGCATGGTGGCCACAGTCTGCTGCCTGTGGTTAGAAGCCACCACTGCCAAAAGATCTGCGTGTTCACAGCGCATCCCGACGAATCCAGGGTGACACCTGCCAACACACATGTGCACCGCAGTCAAGGAAAAAGAAGTTCATTACGAAGACTCAAAGTTTCCAAACTTACACACAAGCAGGTGTCTCCTCCAGGATCAGAAAGCGACATGTGCCATGGAAGCAGAACTGACTGTGTGTGTCCGGGCAGTCGTCAAAATGCGAGTGGACAGCCGCTGCTATGAACTCTGAACACAAAGCACAGTTATATTTATTCAGTCAGACTATTTCAGTAAAAACAGTCTGTTAATCAATCTCACCATCTACGCATGTCATGCCTCTTTAAGTGCAGAATCAAACTTTTTAAACGCCATAAATCTTAATTTCACATTTTTACAAGGCAAATTGGAATGTCTAACTCTTTGATTACATTATAAAACCGAATTGGTCATTTATTCTGGACAGTCTACTGGAGTCATCACTCTGTGGAAAAAACTTGTTCAACTTTAGACTGAATGAGAACTACTTTTATTAATAGTGAAAATGGTATACAGCAGGTTGTTTTTATTTTGTTCATATTTTCAACAACTGGTGCCGTGTCTATAGAATTTTTGTATTTGAATTTTCGCTGCAGAATATCAAAAGCTGGACAAATAATGGTTGCATGCATCCATCCATTCATCACACATTCCTATTTGAAGTAAAAGCGACAACAATGTAGCAAACTAAATTGAAAAAAACTAATCGTGTTACTTGACTAACACCATCTAATACAGTAGTGGTTATTTTAAACTTTTTTTTTTAAATAATTGATAAATGCAATATGAATGTTTTGAACTTTTTATTATTTAAATTAATGTTTGATAAATGCAATATGACTGATCTAAATATGTTGCAGATGAATCCTTGTTACGCAGCATCACTTCCGGTGCTACATAAAATATTAGTATTAAATCGGCATCAAATTATTAAAAATTGTGTCACTGACATGCCTCTTTTTAAAAGTCGAAGAAAACAATAAAATGTTTTATTATAATTGTGCCCAGCAGTCTCCCCCTAAAAATATTGATTGAACACAAAAAATACAGATACTTGTAGTGCTAATATTCCTACAAATATAAGGTGATGTTTAAAGTAAAAGTCATACTTTTGACACGTGTAGCAGTGGTTGTTGTAGTAGTGCTAGTGGTGGTTGTGGTGGCAGCGGTGGTGGTGGTCGTAGTTGTAGTGGTGGTTGCCATGGTTGTTGTTGAGGTAGAATTCTCTTGTACATGTCCATATGTAAAAAGGGAGCCTGCAAATCAAACATCATGAAACATGACGGTGAAAATATTGTAAATTGTCTCTCACAGAGCATTCAGATATTATTAACCCCTTACCCATATGTATTAGAGAGGATTCAAAAGAGTTAAAAACTGTGAAACTCAAAATCGTTACAACAAAGAGCAAACAGCGAAGCAACAGCATCACACGCAACAGGGAAAATGGCTCTAGTACGGATGAGCAATGGCCTCTCGCTTCAGAGACCAATTAAAATGTCAAGGAACAACAATGGGAGTTTATGACTTCTGACCTTATGACTATTCTGAGAACCGCTGCAGTAAAAATACATTAAAGTGGATTTGTGATGCGGATCACTCCACAGTCAAAGGAACAATGTGATCATGGGAAACTGTCACGGTGCGATTACTTAACCTTTACATTTACAGAGTCTCAGAATCATTGCTACCTACAACCTCATTTTGTGCATTAACTGACGTGAAAATTATCACTTTCACTGTTTTATCGAGCTGCTCCGCTCGCAGATTATGTATGGATTGATCCAGTAAGGAAAATAGACCATTTACAGTCAAAAGTTTGAGGAGAGTTTGAAAAATTGTGTGTTTGTGTGCGTATGTGTGTTTTCACCAACACAATCTGGAAATGAATCATGCTTGAGGTAAAGATGGTGTAAGAACTGGTATTGTTCTAATATCATGTGGCTGTACAATCTAATCCAAACTAGCGACAATGCTAGTAAAATGGTAATGAACCGTTTCAAACGTCACACCAAAGAGACTGACAAAAAACATCCTGCAATGATTTTGAACGAAATTGTACTAAGAATGGATTAGACATCAATACGTTTCCATTCACCCTTGGCTAAACTGCTTTTCAGGTCACGGAAAGCTAAAGCTAGTTCTGGTATCATCGGGACGAAGGCAGGAAAACACTCTGAAGCAGGTATCACGGCAATGTAAAGTCAATGTTTTACTTGAGGTGCACGGTATTGAACAAAATGTTTCATCCAGGGACATAGAGAAAACCCACATGAAACTAAATGATTCGCAATCAGCCTTAAGACACCAATCACAGTAAAATAATGCCAATATTAATATTAAAAACAATGACAATAATACGTTTTATTTATTATTAAGGCACCTTTCAAGATATTCAAGGTCGTCGTACAATATAGAAATCTGCCCAAATACCACAAAATGTGGCAATTTGACAACTGTTTCAATCCAATTACAAATTAACAGATTAGGATTAAAAATATCCCATGTACCGTTCTCATGCAGCATTTTCTCATAAAATCTCATTTTTTTAGAGATCTGTTTTTGCTACATTAGATTGTTTCAAGCTTAAATTAATACGACATTTTCCGAATTCTCCTCGGTGCACGGCCGGCTCGGTGGATTTGAGGATATCTACATCTGTTTCTGACAAATTTCTAATTCAAACCGTTTGAACGTCTGTGTATCGTTGAGGCATCCAAACGTTTGGAAGAGAAAGTAGAATCTCAAGGTCGTCAAATCTTTCATAAATCAAACTCCATAACCTCAACTGTTTTTTGCAAAACATTCTCATATGACGTCCATGTTAACGTTTCACAAGCATGGACAAAATACAAGGATTGCGTTACTAAACTGTCTTGACGACTAGTATTTTCTGAACCCTCGTGTGTGGTGTTTGAGCGATGCGAGTTCGGATTTGGGTCTGTGCTAGAATATTCTGAAAGATATAGGCATAAGTGAATTGTGCCAATTAGGAAAAGGTCATTGTATTGTGATTTTTACATTTACTTACATTAAACCATTCATATGTATCACTGCTTAATTTGAAATTGTATTCGGTTATGGTAAAAATTACATCCCTAAATCAAGTGTCTTTATGTGGTAGATATAAAGACACATAAAAACTAGTATTCTTCTAACTGAGTCTTAGTTGAGAAAGTCCACTATGGCCACGGCATCTATGGAGACAAAGAATGTGAAACAGGAGCACAATATATTTTAAGTCACTGGGATAATGCAATGCTGGTAACGCAAATTCAATTGTTACGGAGGCATTCTTGGAAGCACACAGATCCGAAAATATACAGAAAAAGTGTTAAACTACAAGGAAACTACAGTATACAGAATAATTGCATTATATTGCTGTTTTACAATTACATTGAGACCAGTATATTACAAAGACCCCTCAACAATTAAGAGTAAAATCTGAAACCCACTTATATCCATTCATTAAACTTACCAAGAAAATATAGCAATTACAACAACAATAATAAATAATAATAATAATAATAGAGCAAGAAAATACAAACTTTATATAAAGACTTAATAACTGAAGACAAAGCCATGAAGACAAAGAACAGTCGTTAAAGAATGGGTCTATATTTAAACTAAGCTGTTTTAACCCTGTTAATGTCAGGAGCAAGATCAATAGTGAAAACTGCTGTCTGAAAATGGAAAATTTAAGAATTTCACACTACCTTTTTGTTTTGCTGTAACAATAAAAACTAAATAATAGCAGTTAGTTTATGTCAGACAATGGCATTTAAGTAAAAATGACATTTAGAAAAAACATTTTGAGTGCGAAAATTGACAATTAATTTGACAAACCATTTGCTCTATAAGTTTAATTCATCGTGCTAAAAAATTCAATAATTTAGCATTTTACGTCCAGTCAGAACCACCTCACTCTACAAACGCCCAGATTGTAATCAATATTTCATACATTTACTTCAACTGAGTAAATAAAAAAACACAAAACAACAGTTTTCTCACCTGTGATAAGAAAGATTGTATCCCAAAATGCACGGTACATCTTTATAAGGCTTTATTGTGGCTCGTTCTTGAGGATTCCAGCGTTCTGTCCTATAACGCAAATCTTTGCCAGGATAGATGAAGGCACTGGAGAATTCCGGAGTTCGACCAGTTAACCAAAGATGGCTCTTTGTAGTGATCAGAAAACTGATTCCACCCCAAATCTGTTTTCATACTTATTCATGTTTTCACCTACTCGTCATTTGATTCCACGCGAGCGCGCGTCGATGTGTGTAACGCTTGACGTCAAACTTGAGCAGCGCTGCTCTTCGTTTTACGAATAGAGTCGCATCAAGCGCCGGAATTTGTAAATATGGTTCAAATGCGTTTCGTCCAGTATGAAGTCAAAATGTGCAGCAGCATTAAAAGGTGACTTCTCAACGCAGATTAGTTCCACTCGAAACACCGACAGGTTTGGCGTGCGCGTGCTTGAGCAGATTGGGGGCGTTACTGACGTGCTTTAAAATTTAGTTTAATTGATTGTATCCCGCCAGTGAATCTCAAACATTTGAGTAACTCTTAAAGCGCGGTTAAGAAAATGGATGGATGGATGGATGGATGGATGGATGGATGGATGGATAGATAGACAGATGGACAGATGGATGGAAGAATTGATTACACTTTTTTGACGTTTCCTTACGCCTTTACTTAAAATAATTTAGGAGACAGATGAACGTTATTATGAAATTGATGCATGTCTGTCAGTCGGTCGGTCGGTTGGTCCATCTGTCTGTTAGTCTGTCTGTCTGTCTGTCTGTCTAATCAAGTCGTATATAAACGCGTATTTATTTCAAGAAGTTTAACTTAGCGAACCGTGATTTGTTTTCGCGAATAAGGGTTCTGCTGACCTCTAGTGAGCTATCGGCGCAATTTTGTCATTTTAATGCAATCGTTTATATAAATACTGAAATACCTACTCTTATTCAATGAAAGTATTTTCCACGCCTTTTAACTTGAATTTGAGAACTAAAAAATCGAGTATCCCAAAAGTGGAGTTGAGCTGCTACGTTAGCTCTGCCACGTGGTTTCGTTTTCTTTGACTGACTTCTTTGACAAACGTCTTAAGATATGTTTTTTAATTAGATCAGCACTTTTCATAGAGCGTTTGGAAACATTTCACCCCACCGTACAGCCTGGAGTTTGACTGTACCTTACAGATCGCGAGTGTTCTAAAATGAGAAGTTACTTATTGTTAGCTAGAACACTTGGAGACGTTTTCGACCTCCCCGTCTCACTTTTTTTTTGCTGCAATCATGACTCGCCATTAAGGATAAACCGACTGTGCTTTTGGAAATACAACAGTCGGATCCATTTTTAAGTGATTACCGTTAGGAGACACAAGCGGAAATATGACAAATGCCGATCAGGTACGGATTGTTTACATATTTTCAACAATCGCGTGTTTACGTAACCACGTAAACGAATAATAAATACGTTTATAATTAATCGATTTAACTGTTGGTTTGTAACAACAGGACCATACTAAAATATGATGTCAAAATATATTTCTGCTTGATCATAAATGTATATTAATGTATATAATTGTCTGTGATTATGTACAAAATATGAAAGAAATGTAATCCATGATGTGATTTTTTTTTTTTTTTTAATCCTAATAATATACACGTAGTTTTGAATTCCACATACAGTGTTCACAAGTGCATTGAACTCTTAAAGAAAGTGCATTATGTAACCCTGCTCCTTGTCCGTTAACTTCATGGTTGACTTATCTGAGCAGGGTTCCTCGCTCACTTTGGTGTTAATGGTGTTTTCTGCTGCAATTGGGGGAACACTACAGTACGGATACAACTTGGCCATTATGAACGCCCCAACTATTGTAAGAAAATGTTTTGCTGGATTTTTGTGTCTGTATGAGTTAACACTCTAACATACCAGTATGTTGTTGAATTGTCTTTTTGTGACTCTATAATAATGAATAATGTTCTGTTCTGTGTCCAGTTTATTCAGAATTTTATTAATGAGACATTTCAGGAGCGATGGGAAATAGACTTGGAGGGTTATGAGATAACATTAATATGGACTATAATAGTCTCAATTTTTTCTTTGGGCGGCTTAACTGGAGCTCTGGCCGCTGGACCAATGTCAGTCCGTTTTGGAAGGTATTTCTACGTTCTATTTTTTGTTTATATGAAAGTGCATTACACACTTTATTCATTTTGGCATTATAACTGAAAAAAAAAACACATTTGAACTGTCCATGGTTGTTTCACAGGAAGAAAACTATGTTGCTGAACAACGTCTTCCTGATGTCAAGTTCACTTCTTGCTCTGCTAAGCCGAACAGCGAGATCTTTTGAGATGATCATCTGTTCCAGATTTCTTGTTGGCATAAACGCAGGTACAGTTGGACCTGCAATTTAGTTTACATGTCTATCTGTTATTTTTTACATTATTTTACATTACTTGATTTTGTATCTTATTTTAATTCAGTGATATAAATGTTTCCCTTTTTAAAGGCATCAGTATGAACGTACAGCCTATGTACTTTGGTGAAAGTGCACCCAAGCACCTACGAGGTGCGGTATCCTTGTCTTCAGCCGTCTTCACATCTTTCGGACTAGTTTTGGGACAAGTTGTTAGTCTGAGGTATGTCGTCATGCTCAAGGAGTCTGGTTATGAAAGTCTGGTTTAGATGCTTTTGTTACATATAAATCAAGTTTGGTTACATACGTATCTAAAATCCCACCCCGTTCTAGCTACAGACCTTTCGCACGTAATCTTCTAGTGAGTAAGCAGCAGGACAAAAACAGCTTGATTGCCAAAAGACTGTGATGCAATCATCTAAACCAGCTTTAAGATTACTTGAAATAGTGATTTCGTACAGAATGTACATATTAATGTTCTGTTTTAAACACCTTTTTAGGGAAGTGTTGGGTAGTGAGCCTTTCTGGCATTACTT
Organism: Paedocypris carbunculus; assembly: GCA_028128575.1. Classification (NCBI taxonomy): domain Eukaryota; kingdom Metazoa; phylum Chordata; class Actinopteri; order Cypriniformes; genus Paedocypris; species Paedocypris carbunculus. Next base: position 373,993 of record SOMO01000141.1, read on the forward strand.
GTTGGCCAGTAATGCAATCCCAGGAATACTGCAGCTTCTCAGCTTACCCTGGTTTCCAGAAAGTCCCCGCTACCTGCTGATAGACCGGGGAAACAAAGATGCCTGCTTAAAGGGTACGTATCAGAAACTGTTACACTTTTTAGACATGAGAAGACTGTAAGGTAGAGATGGTCAAGAAATATGATACATGGATGAAAATGTACACATTGCAAATTGCCCATTTATTGTATTAAAAAAATATTCCTTGAAGTAATATACTGTACGTTTAGCTTCTCGTGACCCAGAAAATTGATTGGTGGATATAATCTTAACATTTCACATTACTTGAGCCATTTAGTTTGAATGTTTGATGTAGTACAAAAGTCCTGCTTAATTTTGCACATATTTAGTCAACGCTTTTTCTGTAGAACTGCGACGTCTGCGAGGCTGTGAGGTGCAGAAAGAAGAGCTGGATGAGATTCTGCAGGAACTGAAAGACATTTGTGACGAACGAACCAAACAGCCTTGGGATCTGTTTCGAGAGCGTAGCGTCCGCTGGCAGCTGATCTCTGTGGCGGTGCTGAGCAGCGCCATGCAACTGTGCGGTAATGATTCGGTAAGTCCACGGTGTGTTTAGAAACGTAAAAAAAAATATATATCGTTTTTCAAGATGACATGTATAACTACATACAACAACAAAAGGCTTGCAGATTAATAATTAATTTTTTGTGGCTTGTTGTCCTTTAACCGTTGATATGTGTGGGTTTAATTTTTACCCATCGTGAATCTTTCATAAAACCAGACATTGCTGTAATTTCACATGTCTAAAATATGTACTAATTCAAAAGCGTGTCAGTACTGCTTCTATTAAAGTCACACACCTCAATGATGTTTTTCCTCGCTCTTCTCAGATTTACTTTTATGCATCATATGTATTCCAAGAAGCTGGAATATCTGCAGGACTGATCCAGTACGTGACCATCGGCACCGGGATGTGTGAATTCACCGCATGTATTTTATGCGTGAGTTTTTGAGCCATATTGCAAACTAAACAGGTTTTAGTGACATATAGAATGCCATATAAAACATGTCAGCTGTTTGTGCGTAGAACGTGCTGATAGAGAGGCTGGGCAGGAAGCTGATGCTGATTGGCGGATATGTTCTCATGACGGTTTGGGCGGTGGTCTTCACGGTGGCTCTTTCACTTGAGGTAGTTTTTCAACGCTTGACTCAAATCCTGCCTTGCGAGTGAATGCATGCAATGCTTATTTACCAACTAACACTGTATTTTACTCTATTTGACATTTATCTTCCCCCTTAAAGCACATTGGCTGGATGCCTTACCTGAGCATGGCTTGCGTCTTTACCTATATTCTCAGCTTTGGGATGGGCCCAGGTGAAATGTTGACTCACTATTCAGCTTTTCTAATTTTTCCTCCCGTTTTATTATTTTAAAAAAGTGTTGTATGCTACAGCTGGGGTTACTGGAATCCTTCCGACTGAGATCTTCAACCAGACGGCACGTCCTGCTGCCTACATGACCGCTGGTGCTCTAATGTGGCTGAATCTCTTCATTGTTGGGATGGTGTTTCCATTCCTTGTGGTGAGAGAATTCATAATTCACATGTCCAGTTGTGTAAAT
>SOMO01000142.1:49489-61140 GCA_028128575.1 Paedocypris carbunculus
CATATTCACACAGCGGCTTTGAGATAGTTGTAACTGTGAAAAGTGCTTTACAAATGCGCTGAATTTGAACTTGAACTCAAAAGCACAACCCAAGTCTTTCTCAACCAAAGGCTTTCAAAATAAGAGTCTGTAATAATCCACTGAAGAGAAGTAAACGATCTTCATCAACATCTCTAAATCCCACAAGGCAGAAAGGAAATAAGTGTCTCTGGAATAGACTGGAATAATAGTAAGCAGTAGATGGCGCTGTCGTTTTACCTGTAGTATTAGATGCTTGATCAGACTGGAATTATTGGCAGGGGGCATGTGGACCACCTGTAACACTCACTCACCATCACCGCCACCAGGGGGCGCATTATGTCCAATAATCTGACAAGATTTTGTACATGTAATAATAATTAAAATGTATTTAATTTTTCATACACTACACAATTAAGCAAATATGCAATCATCCTATCCTTTTTAACAAATGATTGTTCTTTTTTTTCAGTCCATCATGAATCATCTTTGGTTCGGGATGCATCTCAACGAATCCATCGCTGCTAAAATAGTATTTGTAAACTCCAGGAACACTGTCAACTTTGAGACTGGATACAACAAGGTGATTTCGTGCAGAATCCTGACATCTCACAAGAAACAGCAGTCCCATAGTTCCATATTTTTGTTTTTCGTTTCTGGCAATTTCTCTATCCAGTATTCAAACTGGACTCAGACTAATATGGATTTAGCTAATATATTGTTCTGTTCTGCTCCTCAGACTGTTGTAGAAGCGATGAGGACACTGGGACACTCTGTTGAAGACCATCCTTATTTTTTCAATGTGGTCAACGCTGTGTTAAAAGATGGACCCTGCCTTAGTGCAGTGTCTGACGCCAGGAAGCTCGGCGGGTCGGCGGGATACTGACCTTCCTGATCTCGTGTCAGCTGATATACATCACCGCAGTCATCCATCAGAACAAAAGGAAGTGGTGGTCAAAGAGACGAGTCAGTGACCTTTACATCGCTGCCGTGAATTTAATTCATGAGAAGAACACAAAGATTTACCTGCACTGTAAATCATGTCCGTCCATGTCTCTAACTGAATTTATTTGTTATATATAAGTACATTCTATAAGTACATTCTTTTTCGGCATAATTGTTTTTATATGTTGGTTTTTGGTTTTATACACACTGTGCACAATAAGGGGCATTTTATTTTCATTTTCTTATTTTAAGTCTTTATTTTACAACTATAAACTAGTATTTAGTCTTTTTTTTTACTTCAATTGTTTGTAGATACTTTATTTTTATCTTATAGATTAACGCGGTAAAAATTCTTCTATTATTAGATACCTTGTTTTTTATGTGTTTTTTTTATTATGTTTTTATGTATTCATTAGATTAAAATACATTTGTACAAAAAAAACATAAAATCCTCAAAAAATCGATAGTTTTTGTATTCAAATCGTCTCAGATGTTTTTAGATATCCTAAATCTTGTAATTGACGTTTATTCCTAAATAAAACAGGCTGAAGCTTCCGCGTTCCTTTCAATCCTAGCCGGAAGCTTAAATAAGTCCGTGGGTGAATCGTGAAGATTTGAAGAGAGCAAATCCACAAAGCGTAATGAGATTAAAATCAGTTTCAAGTGTGGTAGATTCTAGAAACGGTTTCCCTCCAAGGAACATTATATGCATTATTAAAAGATGCAAATATTCTTAATGCATGCACCTTGTTGTGAATTCATGAGTTTGTTCCTCTTGTTCCAGGTCTTGTGATTTGTATTTAATAGTGGCAGTGTGAACACATAGACGTTTGTTGTTTTTCTCATAAAAATTCATCATTCGGCTGTACATGACCCAGGCTATTTCAGCAAATTTCCCTTCAAGACATCTCCATGTTTGTGGTCTTCAGATTGAACACAATCGAATGTTCAAATGTTTTGCCTCACATGCTGTGGTTGAATAAAAAACAGACCCACCGGGAAATGTAAATACACAGATATCTTATCCATAGGTGTAAGTGAACGTATTTCCTGAAGGTATGTGGCTGAATGGTTGGCCACACATCCAGAAAATAGAAATAGGAAACACGATAACCATTCTGCTTGCCAAAACCCGGAATTTGTTAATTGTGGTCAGTTTTTTCTAAATCCTAGTACTGCTGGCCTGAAGTTGTGGTCTGAATCAGACAGGCTTTATTGTCCGCCACTATGGGTGAGCCTGGAGTGAAAGAGCGTGACCTTTTCCTTAAAGCTGAAACCAAACAGCTCTCAATGCCTCTCGATCGAACCAAACGCCCCCAAACCACAGAAGAACGCACTCAAAGCCGTCAGAAGAAAAGCCGGAATCGTCTTGCACAGAATTTCATATTTGAAAAGCGCGCGGANAGAACACAAAGATTTACCTGCACTGTAAATCATGTCCGTCCATGTCTCTAACTGAATTTATTTGTTATATATAAGTACATTCTATAAGTACATTCTTTTTCGGCATAATTGTTTTTATATGTTGGTTTTTGGTTTTATACACACTGTGCACAATAAGGGGCATTTTATTTTCTTTTTCTTATTTCAAGTCTTTATTTTACAACTATAAACTAGTATTTAGTCTTTTTTTTTACTTCAATTGTTTGTAGATACTTTATTTTTTTCTTATAGATTAACGCGGTAAAAATTCTTCTATTAATTAGATACCTTGTTTTTTATGTGTTTTTTTTATTATGTTTTTATGTATTCATTAGATTAAAATACATTTGTACAAAAAAAACATAAAATCCTCAAAAAATCGATAGTTTTTGTATTCAAATCGTCTCAGATGTTTTTAGATATCCTAAATCTTGTAATTGACGTTTATTCCTAAATAAAACAGGCTGAAGCTTCCGCGTTCCTTTCAATCCTAGCCGGAAGCTTAAATAAGTCCGTGGGTGAATCGTGAAGATTTGAAGAGAGCAAATCCACAAAGCGTAATGAGATTAAAATCAGTTTCAAGNTATATTTGGAGTTAATGCAGTCGTTGCAATATTATTACCCTATTTTACTAAGGACTTTTACTAAGGATTTTTGGCATTTCCTTGTTTCGGTTTGGGTCAACTTTTATATTTCATAAACACATTGTGCATAAAAACTCTAGGAAATTTGTAAAACAGACAAACGTGCTTCGCATTGTGATCGAACAGTTTTGTGTGTTCATGCATATACTAATAAGTATTACCTGCTGGTCTTCCAAATAGATCATGTGACAAAACATGGGAAGAGAGTGAAATGGTGCAGCCCGATCTCCGGTTTGTGAGCCAAATTTTGTAGAGTTTCATGAAGGACTGCCTATGCTGGGTTCTTCTGTCCCCTCGTAACTTTAACATCATTAATGCTGCTTGATGTCGGGCCGAAGCCTGTGGGCAGTGGCACACACTCTGGGGACATAACAAACTCTTGTTCATGCCTCAGCACATATTAAAAGCGTAACACGTCCTCCGCCGAGACACTCTTGTACTCAAGCCTTGAAATGTTTCCTCCTGCCTTGATGCCAAAATCGTTGTGGACGTCCACAAAATTCACACTAACTGGCAAAACAAGTTTATTGCTGAAATAAATACCAGGTCGCAGTAACATGATTGATGGAGGAACAATGGTCTTCCTCAAGAGCAAAGATCAACCTCCAGGGAAATGATCCAACTTTGGTTAAGCGTTCATTCTGTCTGAGGTGTTTCTCAACAGCACAGAGGTAATGTGTCAGTAAGTGAGTGTCACATAGAAAAAAGCCAACGGAGAGTTCAGTAGCCAGCCGCGTATCCTCCCTTACGGGGGTCTGACTCAGCGCTGAGACCCTCGCCATATCGTACCACGGCTTGAACCACACTTCCAGTGGACTTATACACTTCTGTAACGTGGTTCTTCTTGGCAAGACCATCCAAAACCTCCTGTGGGTTGAAGTGAAGTATGTAAAGGCCATTCAACATCCCATTGTGAACAAATAATCCCACCTTGTTGAAGTCCGACTCTCCCTGTGTGACGTTTGGACTCAGTTGATTGTGGATTCGTGGCTCCACCACGGATTTTCTCAGGTCAAATTTGAAAAACAGTGAATTCAGTATAACCTGCAGAGAGATGTCGGTTTAAGCAAGAGTTTAAGCGTGAAAGCAGAACAAAGCAGCACCTGAGCCACCCCTGTGGTGATCTTTGTCCCACCGGAGCCTCCAACCACCATCTTAACTTTTTTGTTTTTGTCCAGCAGAATGGCAGGACACATGGAGGACATGGGTCTTTTATCTATACAGGGACAAGAGAGGTAGAGATTTTTATTGCTTTAGTTTAGGCAGCGGGTTGTGGGTTTGACTCCCAGGGAAATGGAATGGACAACAAATGCAATGTAGATCACTTTTCGAAAAAGTGTCCACTATATCAAGTATTTTAAAGTTTAAAAAGAGCAACAACTTGTCCAAACACCTAAGAAAGCATTAAATATTTTATATTTTTCACTGCCTTATATGGCATGTAAAACTGGTAGGATTTGAAAATAATATCATCGAAAAACAACTAACGAAGTAATACAATGATAAATTAAAGAAATTGTACATGTTTGAACACTTTATAATGAAAATGATTTAAGAACTTGAGCCATGTAAATTCATATTTAAAATTTTAACACACTTGAACTTTAATAGTACAGGAAAAATTACTATTAATAATGTAATAATAACCTATAATAACAATACATTTCATATAAAACAATACATTTGTATAACCGTTTAATTTAAGTTTAAAAAAACTCAAATATTCTTATTCTATATTTCAAAATGTTTTATATTTATATTATATAATACTGTATATTAATATTAATCATATTGATACGACCTTTAAAAAAACTTTTAGGTAAAATATTAACATGACTCTTAACATTATAAATCATATTATGTACAATTTTTTTGAAAAGTATTTTTAAACCTGCTTATTATAAAATCACTGTAAAAACTCACTGGGAACAATAAAGTTGTTGGGCGACGGAGGAACTCCAAAATTGTTGGTAATCAGGGGAGAACTGAAGTCGTCCATCTCGTTGTTTAGAAGAATTCCAGTGGAGTTTGACATGACCTTGGAGCCAAAACTAGACAAAACATTTTTTTTAAACATATTTAAAATACTAAACATTTTACTAAACATAAGCCATAAACCTAAAATAAGTTAATAACACCATACAGTAGGACATGTGTGAGGCCTTGAGCAAAATAAAAGCCTGGCAAATGCTTACTACGTGTTGATGGTACTGGTGGCGGCCACTGCACTGCCATCTTCTGCCACCACGGACAGATGTGACGTGCCGTGGTTATCTGGCACGAAGAACTCAGGTTCGTAGTAACTTTCTTGCTGCGTGGTATTATCTGTGATCTTCTTGTGTATGGTGTCAGCGTATTCCTTTGAGGTAATGTTCTGGATGAACTGAAGGCAAGGAAGAAGATGAGGGAGGTGAGCAGATCATTATTGTGGCTCAGCTTGAAAGAGCATCTGATCAAAAGGAAGAACATACAATGGCAAATTATTTTCATGCTTCATGATTAGTGTGAGATGCAGAATGTTGGATTCTGTGCACAGCTGGAGATGCACAAATACAGATTTGCCAATGTAGAAATCTTGAGTTCTCCCTCCTAGTGAGAATAACATGCATTATTTTTAACATGTACTATTTTTAAAAATANCACTTTACTTTTCTTAGACCTACAGTAATGAAGAGATAAAAATATTTCTTGAAATGAAAACATTTTTTTTTTTTAAAAGCAAAAAAAAAAAAAAATAACAAAACATTTTAGTCTGTAAACATTTTCATGATCGTTCTTAGGAATGACTAGTTAATAAGTAAAAAATAGTTTAAACACACAGCTCAGTCATTCACTTTCTAATCTGAATGTTATAAAGTTTGTTATAAAATATTTTCACAGGTTCTGATTTATCATTTTGGAAATAGTTGACTGAATAGTTCAACGTCGTCGAAACTTACACTGGAGATGTTGACAAATCTCGGATCACCCAAGACGCTTCTTTTGGCGTATGCAAACCGGAACGCCTCCACGATGCGGTGATAGGTCAGGATTTTCTTTTCTGTGGTGGAGACGCTATCTGGGCTGAAATTGTAACCTGTGAGATTGAAAAAAAGTTGTATTTTTTATCTCAATCTTCAAAGCTCATTCGGGACTTGGAGTTGGAGTTTTAGAATCGGAGACAGAAAAGTGTGAGAACATGAATGTGTGTCTCCCGCTCTATGATTGGTTTTGGCCAATGGTTTGGTTTTGGTGTCCCCTCTTTAGAGTTGGATGGATTGAAATGTCTACAACTCACAANGAATTGGAGACAGAAAAGTGTGAGAACATGAATGTGTGTCTCCCGCTCTATGATTGATTTTGGCCAATGGTTTGGTTTTGGTGTCCCCTCTTTAGAGTTGGATGGATTGAAATGTCTACAACTCACAACTTTCTCCACTCATCTGCTAACAACTGAGCTGCTGTGCCTGGCTATTAAACATATGCTCATCTAAAAAGAATCTTGACAATTATGAAAAGCACAGAAGATGTTTCACAGCTCGTGGGACAAGTGCTAACTGTGTTTATCGACAGCCTTGCACCAGCCTAATGACTTAGTCTCACATCAGTAAAGCCACCGAGTGGGTGTCCAGTCCGGCGCAAACACAAAGCTGATGAATCTCAGAAGACCGTCTGCCTCAGCGCCGATGAAACCCGGAAGGAAGGGTCAGAACACACTGGCTGGATGGATTTTTCCCTGCTCGGTTTATGTCCAATTAGTGGCTAGAATTTCATGTTAGTGTTGGTGTGGGAGGCTGGAAGGCAAACTGAAGGGTGTGGAGACTTTAACAGTGGCGGCTTCCCTGAAGACCTACAAATATCCAACTCACAACCTGATGGATATTTTGTTCATGTATACTTATCATCATTGCTTTTAAATGGCTGCTCTGTTTCCATATCAAGATGATTAAACCAATCACATTTCTGCCAGTACTTGTTGCCATGCAGGTTAAAGTGGATCAGCCCCGCCCCAATGCCTTCAGACTGTGTTTTGAAGGCTCTCCAGCACCGAAAAAAATTGTGGGTGTCACTTTTCCTTAACCAATCAGATTTGAGATTTTGCCACTAGTGCCTTTTTCCACAAAAAACAATTTCACAATATTAAGGCCTGCTGATTGAACAGGGCAGAATTAACTTTACAGGCGATAAAAACAGATGAGGAACTAAGTGCATGGATATTCAACAAGACAGACTAATTTTGTCAAAAGAGTTTTTGACAAAGGAGAGGACTTCTGGTGAATAAAATGTTGTAATTTTCCTCACAAAAACGTTACTGGATATTTTGTAGTATTCATAAGAAATGCTCAAAAGTCTTGTTTTCACGAGTGGAATATGTTAGAAACTTTAAAATTCCTCTTCCTTAGTCAGAACCATGCCTCTCTAGTAGTTTACAGTAAAGCTAAAACCGCTAAATGAGATTAGCAAGCATTGACTAATGCAGACCCAGCAGATGAACCGTGTCTGTTAATGATCTGAAAAGTTGAAAAAAAAGTCCAAATCTGTCTCACCGTCGAGGATGTTAAGCATTAGCGTAAGAACCGGACCACTGGCGGGCGCGTTGGGCGTCACCATTGTGTATTCCCCTATGGTGGCCAATGGGGGATCTTCATCTAGAACCGGCTTGTAATCTTCCAGGTCCTTTAGAGTTATAATCCCCCCTGAAACACAAGAGACCACCTGAGGCGATGCTAAGTAACTTAGCGAGATCAAGCCTAGATGCAGTGATGACTCATTAATTAATAACTAAGTGTGTGTCACACTTTAACACCTGTGCGGGTGGATTATTGTCGCCGCTGACGGAATTGCTGAGGTGTAAAATATTTGCATGTTAATGAACTTTCGAACACTAGCAACTGAAGCTTAGCAACTGTACAACTTTAAGTTAGCGCTTTAAGTCGCTGTCTAAGTGCAGTCAAGTGCACATATACCAAAGGATTAAGGGATAATAATGGGAAATTTACTGCATCTCCACACACACACACACACACACACACACACACATTAATGTCATCAATTGTTCTTGGGAGATTCACAGTATAAGCTGATTTTTAAGCAAGACAACTTTATCTATGTATTCTTCTAAATCTTGTTAGTGTAAATAGATGATGAAGATGATGATGACTGTTATTGTGGTGATTTGTTTTATTTTAGTAAACATTCTAACAATCTAAAGCCAACTGAAAAACAGTTGCGTTTTTGACGGCCCCTTAGGTGCAGATTGAATACTTTTATTGTTGTTTGTTTGTTTTTTAAAAACGTATATTGGTTGAAAATAACTTTAGAGGAAGATAGTTTGCAATGTTTTTAAAATTTTAATCATTAAACATAACTACATTTATTTTTGTGAAATAATTAGCAATGTTCCGCATTCATAGCATTTTCTTTGAATGTATAGGGTCACGTGAAAAGCCATGACTATTTTTCCTTTTCCTTTCACCTTGATCTGTGAGGATGAGAAACGGCAAAATATATACAGTAAAAAGCACTGAAATGCAATAACCTGTGTCCTGTATGTCCCTCACAAGGTTCTCCGCAAGGCTTCCAGTATAAAACGCATCGGGCCCGTGCTCCGCTATCAGCTCGTATGTTTCAGCCAGTTTGGTGTAAAATATTGTGTCGTTCTCCTTCAGGATGTTGCCGGTGGAGTCGCAGAACACTGAGCTAAAAAAAAGCAACCATTGGTAGAGATTTTACACTAGCGGTTTAGCTCCAAGACAATAAAATGCTTTCCTACCATAGCATCTTATCAGCTGTGATCACTGCCTGGTTGGATCTGATGGCACCAGCCAAGGCGTTGCCCACCGGAAAGCCACTTCTTGCCAGTTGTATGCTTGGTAAAAACAGATCTTTCCATGGAAGTTTGCCGTGACGTTCGTGAGCCATCTGATACCCCCGAATCTCTCCAGGAACAGCCACAGACAATCCACCTGAAAACATATTTTGGCCCAACACAGTGTTGAAGACAACTTCTGCCAGAAGATGCAGGACAATGTAAAAATGTAAGCTTTTTTTAAACATTTGTTAACATAATAATAATAATAATAATAATAATAATGAGTATTTGTAAGGCGCTTTTCACAGTTTTAACTGTCTCAAAGCGCACAAATACTGTCGTATACATACTGTCATACTGTCAAACCTACGTAGTGATCCACAACTTGTGGCCCATGGGATTTGTGAATTTATTTTATTAACGACTATTTTTTTCTGTCACTTAAATAATTTTTACATTTCATATGGTGTGTCAACAACTGGGTTGACAATCTTTTTATTATATATGCACTTGTTTAGTGATTGTATTCCTATTGATATTTAATTAATGATATCAGAATAATGTTTAGCGTAAGATCACATTCCGATGTTTTCAAAAGACAATTTTGATTTCAAAAAAGTCCAATTTCTGATTTTGCTGTTACTTTCTCACTTCTCTCTCTGCTAATGTTAAGCTTAAATAATTTAAATTCATATTAATACATTTCATATATGTGGTGTTCTGGTCTGTCAAATTCAAGTAAAGTTTGGCTGCCAAAGATTGGGATTCACCGGCATTCTTGAAAATGGTGTAAATAGACGAGGAAGTGTATGTGTATGTGTATACAACATAATCTATAATATGTATTTTACCTAGTAGTTTTAAGTTGTTGTATTTCTTTGTGCATTTTTTTATTGCTCTTGAACACCGGAAATATTAAATTGTATTTTATCTCTTCTTATGCAATGATAATAAAGTCCTTCTAATCAATTTAACATCAATTATTCATAACTATCCAACGATTGGAATGTAAATAATGCAAACTCACGCATCTGCAGATACACAGATGCCTTATCTAGTTTACATCATCATGCCTCATTACCTCTCGTTTCTCAGCGTGTTGTGACATGCGGCCACGTGCTTCCTGAAATATGATCTGTACCACGTGTCAGCAAATCCCATTTATTGTTCGGATTACGTTTATGGTTTCTGACATTTATCTGTTTTCACCAATGATTCCGCGGATTATGTAAGGAAGTGAATGATTACCTTTCTGTGCAAGGTCTGTGCTGTTTCCAAACATGTCTCTGGTTGCGTTTGCTGGGGCGGTTTCTCGCGCGTCGATGGTTTCAACTCTTCCTGAAGAACAACACAATGGTTGTGTTAACATCCTCAAAGCCAGTGCAGAGGAAGAAGACATGTTAAATCAGACCTGTTTTGGCATCATAAATAGTAATGAAAAGGCCTCCCCCGATGCCAGCGCTGTGGGCATTCATCAGCCCCACACATAACAGTCCAGCGATGGCAGAATCCACCGCAGACCCTCCTTTCCTCAGAATGTCCCTGCAGAAGAGCGACAAATTAACGTCTGTTTCTGCATGTCAACTGGTTTGTGCAAAAAAAGTGTAATTTGTTTAAACACGTGTCCTGGTTAAGTAAATATGCTATGTATACTGGTTAAGTATGCGTCCTGGTTAAATCATTGCCTGGTTAAGTATGTATCCTGGTAAAATACATAGCCTGGTAATGTATGCATCCTGGGTAAATCTGGTTAAGTAGCATGGCACATAGCTGGGTACGTAAAGTAACTGGTTAAGTACGCATTCTGGCTGAAAAGCCAGGTTAAGTAGCATACTGGTTATGTACATATCCTGATTAAGAACAAATACTGGTTAGGGTTAGGTTAGGGTTAGGGTTTAAGGTGTATACTTAAGTTAAGTATCATGGTTACATACGTATTGTGGTTACGTACGTATCCTGGTTAAGTACGTACACTGGTTAAGTACGTATCCTGGTAAAAAAGACTGGCTGGTTTAGTAGATATCGTCGTAAGTAAAGTAAGTAAAGTAGACGAGTTGAGTATGTATCTTACTGTAGATATGTCTGATTAAGTAGCATGATACATAGTCTGGTTAAGTATCCTGTTTAAGTATGTATGGATAAGTTTGTATCTTGGTTAATGTATGCATATTTTTAAAACATTTTCAGGCGTACGTACTAAAAAGAAGCATTTTAAAATGAACATTAAAGGTAATTGTTTTTTTCACATTGCACTATTAGGTTTGAAAATGATGATCACTTTTCTTCATGTTCCATAAACCACTGACTTCCATAAATGTTCCACATGCTAAATGTTTTCTTCATGTTCCATAAACCACATGTTCCATAAACCACTGACTTAAATCAAACTTTGAAAGTGTAAGTCTGACCGTACCTGCCAATTTCTGAGCACCTCCCGGCATCTGCGGCCACGGCTGCCTTGAAGTATTGTGGCTCAGAAGGATCTGTCTCACTCTGGACTGAGAAAAAAACAGCCAAAAACGTGCCAACCGACGCCAGCACCAGCAGGACAACGGCAAACACAGTAGACGTCTGCACCATGTTCCTGAAAACCATCAAATGATCATTACTTTCTCCACAGAAATATTGAGTTGTTCATCCGCGATCAACTGCTCCTCTAAAATTAAATACGTTAAGGCTTCTTGACATGAAAAGTCTCAGATTGCCAGAAAAAAAACAATGGTGTGAAACCAAATATAATGAGCATTTGATTAGATTCCTGTTGAGCGTCAATGAACCACAACATGGACAAAATAAGAACAGACTGTACATGCCTGAGATAAAAAAAAAAA
>SOMO01000142.1:127735-147365 GCA_028128575.1 Paedocypris carbunculus
TTTTTTTGGCTGTGATGCATCTACGCATTTTCATCTGTCCGAGCAAGAATTAACTAATTCATAAAGAGTTAAACGAGCAATGTTGATATATAAACGTTCTGTTAATAAACATCGTACAACAAACATTCAAATATCAACAGGCTGTGAGAAATGACTGACAGAGACGTGAAATTCTTGTCCTAGCAGTTGACGCTGATTCTCTTTGAGGTGTTTCACCGTCAGAATGACAGTTATGAAAACCATTATCTAATAATCTGTCGCGCGGAGCGGCGCTGACTCGTGTGGGGTGGATGTTGACACTCACCTGCTGTGTCGTACAGATTTAGCTGAATGTCTTTTCCTCCGTGAGAAACAGTCGTGGAATATTTTTCGAACACTGAAGGAGCATAATTCTGCAAAAACGGGGTTTTAAACGTTTCAAATGAACTAATTTTGTACACGTTTCAACAAGACTTTACTTTAATTGGCCGCCTGGGCGCGGAATAACGAGATACGTATTGTGTAAATTATATTTTGCAATATCCTTAACTGTCACTGTGTTAAAGGTTTCCCTTCAAAACCTGTTCTGTGTGTGTATTTGCGTGTAATAAATATAATATTGTACTATAAACACCGTAAAATAATATTATAAATAAATAATACATATATTTTCAACAGCAGCGTTTGTACACACACGCGCGCACACACACACACACACACACACACACACACACATTCTTACCTCTGGGAAATCTCCTTTTGTATACACCATAAGCAAAGATGTCTTTCCACAACCTCCATCTCCAACAATCACAATTTTGAGGGCATTGGACTGAAGGCCGTTGCCAGTAACCCCACCGTTTTGTGTCATGTCCCTTGGTGGGCAGCACCAGCCAGCAAAGTTCCTTCTAAAGGTGCCCAGAGGTAACCTGATGAGGAAGGTCAAGACATTTGGCTTGATGGTGGAGCAAGTGACAGGTGACGAGACCCTGTCTGGACTTCCTTCTCTCGCTCGGCTTCTTCTGTTTGAAACCACGTGACAGGGTTTTCAAGTAAACTCCTGATCTGAGTGTGTTGCTGTAACCAAACATGTGCGTTTTCCTTCCCCTGTCATGGTGTGTGAAGCATCTCCAGGCGGAGCATCTCGAGCGGTGACACTCCCCGTCAATTCACTTCCCCAACCACTCATGACATCTGAGACAGATCTGTGAAAACCATGTCTCACGTTCTCCGTGTTTAAAAGGTGGAGTTAAGATGACTCATACGAACCTTAAAATACTGTACACGACTTTTATTATATAAGAGCGGTCATTACATGACAAATTCTAATTAAGTGAATAAAAACTGCATTTGATAGCAAATTACCCCCCCCCCCAAAAAAAAAACGTGTTTTAAAACGTGTTTTTTTTTTTTTTTAAATACTATTATATTTTCATCAAACTCTATTTTTATTTGCACTACATTGTTGGATTATTTATATACTGTATACAGGTTCAATATGATTTTGTGAAAGCATGATTGTGTTATGTGAACAAAGAGCAGATAGATAGATAGATAGATAGATAGATAGATAGATAGATAGATAGATAGATAGATAGATAGATGGATAGATAATGAAAAAGTGAATACATTCACAGAAACTAAATATGCAACCTATAATATATTTAAACAAGTCGATTTTAATAATTTTAATTTTAGTTATATTATAACATTGTAAATCAGAGAGTAGAAAAGCGTTTCTGTCCTCAGGAGAAAGGAGGCGTCAGACGACCGTTTCATTACAGAAACATTTACCGCTTACAGAAAGTGAAATGCAAGAAAACATTAAACCCATCCGACGCCCACACAAACCTTGACAAACGTTTTATAACCGAATCTAAAATACATTCCGACATTTAGGCCCGTTAAGGTCGAGCCACGTCGTTGCACTTTTTGAACATGGGAATCGTGGTTTAAAAGGCAGTTTAAAAAGGCAGAATAAATAGGAACGTAAACTAATCATTAAAAAACAACCCATGACACATAAATGGGAAAACATAAATGTGTTTATATTTATTTTTTACATACGTACACTGAATTAGGAAAATATTAAATACACCTTATACAGGAAAATTAACACATTAAAGTCAGCCGATCATACATACCCCAAAGTAAAATCTAGACATCTTCAAATTTATAAAATAACGGTTGTGTCGTTATTGCCATCGAATGTTCGAGAAACAGGAACGGAAGCGTCTTCCTGGATCAGCTGTCGTCGTGCTTTAAATATTAAACAGAGTTTAAAATGCGCTAAATTATTTAGAGTAATACGGCATAACAATTCACCAATCACAAATCTAGAAATAACGCTGAATAAATCTACCGACAAGCGAGCGAGTTTTGACACTGAACTCTCCATTGCTCAAAGCCGTTGACGCACGCATTTAGAACTCAAAATGGTCGTCCGTGTGTTTTTCCAGAAACAGCTTGCGATTGCAATTCACAAAGGCAAAGAGGATTTTCCTGATTAAACAAACGCGTCTTAAATCGGCCTTGTGACCGGCTTGAGCCTTGACGGTGAGGGAACGTGCGCCGGTCAGTGCGCCTGGAACATTCTGTCGGCGGTCGTGTTTCTGAGAGAGACCCCTGCACGAATAAAAGCCCGAGACAGATGGCGTGTGTGTGTGTGTGTGTGTGTGTGTGTGTGTGTGTGTGTGTGTGTGTGTGTGTGTGTGTGTGTGTGTGTCCTTGCGCAACCAGGTTTGCGCTGATAAATGGACCTGGCGTTTCTCCAAATGCATTGAACGAAGGGGGGGAATAAAGAACAGGCTGTAAAAAAGCATCATATGATGAAATGCGTGTAATAGATGGATCGGTGGTCCCGGGTCGACGCACTTTTAGATTTGTAGATCAAAGCTGCATAAAGAAACACACATTGCCAAAAACTGCGCAAAACACGACAATTTGCGTACCACATACCAGTGTGTGTTGCGACACAGTGATAAATTCGCCAGAAGATCAGGGAATAATGTGCGCGATCCTGCTTCTATCATCACGTCAAAAGATCCCCTGAATGGCTGGCGAATAAACGGCTGCGATTGTTCTCGAAAGGGGGAGAAGAGCGCACAGAGGACAGCGTATTCCCTTTGTACTCGCTGATTGAAATGCCACACAGTGCTCGAGATTTTTCTCCGACCTTAAACGGTTGGGTGGGCGCACAATCCCACCCCAGACCCGTGGCACGAGTCCAAAATCGCGCGTGCTTCGTGGCACTGGCACCGCGCGCAGAGGCATCGGAGAAGCGCGTTTTTTACGCACGAGCTATTACATTTTAGATGTAATTTCCTGGCTTCTCACACACCGATCCCCATCCATACGCCTCTTATCAGCTCCTATCTGTCACGTTAGCAAGTGAAAGGCTGTGGATCGCTCAAAGGCGAGCGACAGCCTCGCCCACATATGGCGCGGAAACCCTTCTTCTCCACTTGTCCTTGCGAAGACGCCATTTTGAAACCGAGAACGGCAGAGAAGCCATTAAACGGCAGGCTGTTTCAGAGGTCGAAACGGACATGGGTCAGCACAGCATGATCGTGAATGCTGATTTTACACCTTCAAATGACTTCTCTTAAATTAAAATGACTCCCCAGCAGAAATGCACAACTTGTAAGTTGATAATCAATTTGAAATGAGTAATTTAAGGCTCTGTTAGGAGATGAACATGTTAAGTACCAATTTCCAAATTTGTATGACGTACGAAACCATTACCTTCAGAAAGTGTGTCTTGAAATATATTTGCTCTCTTCTCTGTGATGAAGATCGAGTGACTTTCCTCTGCCATTCTGTCTTCAGGAAGAGAGAAGGATTGTTTGCATATTGCAATCTCTAAAAGTACCTCAAGATTTCTCAGCCGTGCCATTCGTTTGGAGGAGCAGATAGATGTGTTATACGTCGAAAAAGAGCCCAGACAGAAAAGCTTATTGTCGTTTTTCCTCTTTTAGGCGTTGCAACCCAACCCCCATGTGTAAAGCCAGAGTTAAAGGATCCGAGGATGGAAATGAAAACGTTTCTTCAGCGTTTAGGCCTGATAAAATATTTCAACAAAACGTCAAGGTAAATATCTACATTAGTGCATTCATACGTTTGTACACATGTCTAAAAAGTTGTATAAATCGAAATCTACAAGAGAGAGATGCAGATAGATTTTTTCATATGTATTTGCACTAGGTCAAAAATGGAATTTTAAAATAACGTGACTTTAAATTTATCTTTACTGCCAATGGTATTTATAACCTACTCGTCGTGAAGTTAAAAAAGTAACATTTTTTTTTACATTAAATTGCTGATTGAACGAACATAAAATATGGTTAGAAGTCTGAGGCGGATGAAGGACGAACAAAACCAGCCAACTCGATCCGTCATACCTGTGATTCAGGTTTTTTTGTAAAGGCCAATCGTCCTTTTTCTCGTTGGCCTTTCTTGTTTGCTGTAACGTGAGAAGCAGTTAATTTAAATAAATATAAATAAGAGTGCTGCATGCAAATGAATGCTGTAAAGACAAAGATTGCCTGGAAACCAGTCAAATAAAACAACTCCGTCACACAGAAAAAGCCTCAATTTAATTAGCAGTACGACAGTTTCCTGCAGCTAAATAAGCAAAGACAATAAAGACAAACTTACTTATTGATTATCTCTCAGCCCTGAACAAAACAGGGCCTTAAGAGCAGCTGATAACATTCATGTGTTTTAATCCCTTTCTAATTTTTACACAACACTGTACATGTTTATTCAGTAGCATTTTACTTCAGAACAAGATGCTGTTAACATGGGTGTGCCATGACCTAGTTTGCTGGGACAAAGATGGTTTCCAGGAAGAGGAGGAAAAAAAGTTAAAAATATCAAAGGGATGCCATCCAACATTCATCTTCCTTCTTCTCAAGTCCTGTACACAGAAACACTGTATGTATTAAATAGTCCATGGAAGGCAGAAACCAAGATTTAGATCCCTTTAGGAACAAAGGAAACCCATTTTGGCCATTGAGTCCCAGTGAAGGAGAAAATGGCTGCGCCTGCTTTCAGCCTTCTTTCTGCTCTCTGTAGGAAGAACTGAAGGCTGAGCTTCTAATAGCTGAAGCCACCGCAGTGCTTCACTCTGATTGGCCAGCGAGCAAACCGCTGTTAACCAGCCAATTGCCCAAGCACGGCGGAAGAGTATCCAACGATATGTTTGGATCGGCGCAGCGTAATGGATTTGAACGGGCATAACACCACACTAACGTATTTTTGACTAGATAACTTTTTGATGGGAAAAAATAAACACACAATGCATGTTTTATAACATCAACAACCTGACCACTTGGTAAAGTTCCGGCATGGTGGTTAAGACTCGAATTGTCGGCATTTTTCGAAAGCAACAGCCCAAAAATCGCCAGGACACAACATTGTGTTTAGAACCAAACACCGCGTCCCAGTTGATTTTAAACAACCTTCCCCTGTATTGCTCCTCCATGTCCATCTTGTATTTAGCGTCCAGGTAAACACAGCGCGCAGATTCGTCGATCTTTCACTCGCCGTCGTTTCTGTTCGGGGATCGGCTCGTAATTGTTTTTTCTTCGACGTTTGCGCATGAAAACGTTTTTTGGGCTTCGCTGCCGGTCGCGCGCGAACATTTATTTCGCTCGGAAAATTAGCAATATTTCGTCGAAAGTGTGTGACGAAAGTGCGCGAGCTCGAGTTAGTGGTGTATTGTGGGAGAGACAGAAACCCCAGACTAGAGGCACACAATATGTGTTGGCTCGCAAAAAGGAGGCAGTATCTTTAAAATCATGTAATGTGATCGGCGAAAGCTCCTAGATCTAGCCGTTTTATATCTAAATACTCGATCGGACGCAAAATGTCCAAACCCGGGGAGAGAAATAAGCCAAATGAAGATCACGGTAGAAGACAGAGTTCAAGTAAGCTTTCTCTCTCTTTTTTTTTCTTCCTCTGTAATGTCTGTTTCGGGCTCCGCTTCGAACCCACCGTATCCTACAAACCACTGTTTGTGTGCAACAAAACGCGGCGTTTGTAGTGTCAGTGTAACGTTCTGAACTCTCTGCTTTTGACTTGTTTTCGCAGCTCTGGCGAACGGCATGGAGAACAGCCATCCTGTCTGCGGTTCGGCAGAGAAACGGAGTCATCATTGGAGAAGTTACAAGTTGATTATTGACCCCGCGCTGAAGAAGGGATCGCACAAAGTCTATCGCTACGACGGGCAGAATTTCAACGTGCCCGTAAGTGCTCGAGCATTTTTTAACGGTGGCCAGAACCGGATACAGTCGGCACGGCGATCGCCAGCGCATTGTTGCGCTGAATGGATCTAACGTAGCCCGCGTTGTAAACACCTGACACAGCACGTCAAAGAGTTTCTCCGCGGAAAAGCAACTTCTCGCCTCGTCCAGGCGATTTCAAACGATTGTTTTTACCCGGCTTCTTCAGTTCGCACTTCGCAGACTGTCACAAGCCTAGTTACCGTTGCTAATCAAACTTTCTGTTTGTGTGTAGAACTCCGGGATGTCACCGGTGGAGATCGTGCGAGACCCCAGAATCGGTCGCCTATGGACGAAGTACAAGGAGACTGACCTCCCGGTTCCTAAATTTAAGGTGGTCCGGTCACTCCCACTTTGACACGTTCCACGGATAAATGAAAATGCAGCCAATTATTAGGATGTGCATCGCTCCGTGCTTTCCACTTAAACACATCACATTATGTTTATACTTTCAGTTTGTGCAAAAAAAAAACCCCAAAGCGTATATGTGAATTGTGAGGAAGTAAACACACGTGCTCGGCACGTTTTCGTTTCACATCTTGATAGTTTCCATCGTAGGTGAAAGTCGTCAATGTAAAACAAACTGATTTATTTACCCAGATCGACGAGTGCTACATCGGTCGCGTGCCTCCGAAGGAGATCACGTTCGCGCGCTTGAACGACAACGTCAGAGAGGGATTCCTCACGGACATGTGCAAGAAGTTCGGGGACATCGAGGAGGTGGAAATTTTGTACAACCCGAAGAACAAAAAACATCTCGGAATAGCAAAAGTGGTTTTTGGGGCCGTTAAGGCGGCGAAAGATGCGGTCCAGAACCTGCACAACACTTCGGTCATGGGCAACATCATACACGTGGAGCTGGACCCGAAAGGTAAGGATACGTTTCTCTTTTTAAATATTACATTACTTACTTATAGTGTGATTGAACGATTCCCAAGTGGGGAAAGTTGCACTAAAACGACAAGCGCTCCTGTTTTTGGTTTTTAAGGAATCGACTCATCGTCACGTGCTTGAAATTTATAGTGGTTGCTTAGTAACGAAGAGCGACAAGCATTTTTTAAAGACGTTCCGTTATTTGCTTGCTTGTTACTTGGACCAACCGCTAACATGTTTTTCAGTGGTAAACTTAATAAAACTAATAGTGCTAGGTATTAGTTGTTTGTTTTTTCAACTTGTGTATTTTAAGACGTCATACAGACACGTTGTGCACAAATGACTGGTTGTAAAAAGAGATAATGTTCCAGTTAAGGATTTTTGTCTTTGCACTAGATACTAAAAGCAAGTAAGTGTAAATTGTCCTTAACCTTGTATAGTGAGATCCTCAGTGACAGCTGTAGTGGGTTCTCCCCTCTTAAAGAGACAGTACACCTTCATCACTCATCACTCAGCATTGCTTTTTGTTGTTGTCATATTTATTTGCAGCACGTGCGTTTATTTAGCTCAACAAATATGTTGTATTTTGTTAAAAGAAGCAAAAGTAAATTTGATCACTGCTAATATTTTTTCCGACTTTTAAAGGATAAATCTGGGTGTTTTGTCTAATATGTTTTGCCGAAAAAAATGGGCTTTTATTTATTTAACGTTTAGTTTTATTCTTTCAGTGTTTGTTTTCGCTTTAGCTCAATAGTGTAGTTTAGTCCATCACAGTGACCTTTACTCTTTTTTTTTTTTTTTTTTTTTTTTCCCTCTTTAGGGGAAAATCGGCAGCGATATTTCCAGCGTCTCATCAATGGCAGTTATACTCCTCTCACGCTTCCAGTTGGTGGTGAAGACGCTTGTGAAGTTTCTCCACGAAGTCTCGCCGAAGCCTTATTGGTACTTTTTTTTTTTTTTCTACGCATTTTAGCATTTTTGGATTGTTATTAACATATATTAAAACAGATATAAAATATATTTTCTTAAATGTCAATAAGGATTTTCTAAATGCTGATTTTCTGGCCGAAAACATGTTGAGACTCTGGAGTAGACCCGACTTTATCTCTAATCCAGTTTATCAGTGCAGCAGCTGGTTAAATAGCCACCGTGACTCCACAGCACGTAATACCTTCTCCAGCTAATATGACATGCACTTTGAACAGCCCCCCACCCCTCAGTTATGGCCATTATCGCTCTGTGAGCCCACACCACGACCGAGTGTCCAGCTTAAAGTCTTCTAATGAAGCCCATCTATGTGTCTGTTTCATCTGTAGGCGTGTGAGCCTTTGCGGAGACTCTCTGAAGGAGGTTCCTCTGCAGTCGCCGGCCCCCTGACGCCGGGTGGCACCAACACCCCCCTGTCGCTGGATACAGGGTGTTCGAGCCTCAGGCAAGAGACCCCCCAGTCCCAGGGCACCCCACGCCAGTCAGGCACGCCTTTCTCTCAGGACTCGTGCTACTCCAGCAGACAAGGCACGCCGGCGTTCCAGCCTAACCGCTCCGAGAGCTCTGGAGGCTACAAGGGGAGAAGACATGAAACCAAATTCCAGGACGCTTACAACCGAAGACCCGAGCGCCACTATGTGCACGGCATGGGTGGAGCGCCTCGTGGCAACGCGGATCAACAGCCCGCCTTCAAGCAGCACCAACCACCAGAGCCGCCGTCCCCTGCCTTTGCCCACACGCCTCCGCCGCCACCCTCCAGCAATTTCAACAGTGTGTTTTCTCCGTATCAGCCCCCCATGCCCCCAGTGTACCCTCACACAGAGCCCTCCTTCCACCAGCCCGTTCAGCGGGAAGTGGATTACAGGAGACCACCTCAAGCCCCCCCTCCCCCGAGTGTAGACTTTATGCCCAAACCCACCACGCCACCCATCCCGGAGCCTCCACCCGCACCCGAGTCTCGTCCCGCCACGCCGCCACCTTCCACGCCAGAGCCGTGCCCCCCGCTCGACACCCCCACTCAGGAGTCGGAGCGGAACAGCCTGGACTCCCGCATTGAAATGCTACTGAAGCCTTTCCTGAACGAGCGCGGAGACTCGGACACTGAGGTGCGCATGGACGGAAGCCCGATCTCCTCGTCCTCATCGCAGCTCTCCCCCATCCCACCCCAGCGGTCTTCTCGCCCACCCAGCACCGGCCTGGAGGACATCAGCCCCACTCCCCTTCCGGAGTCTGAGGATGAGGATGATGAAGAGATCCCTGGTACTGCTTCACTGGTAAACTCTCGGACCATGTCGCCCTCCAAAAGCTGTCCGGTGGAGCCACAGGGGTCTGCTGATAAAACCGACACGGTAAGCTGATGCGTTTTCAGTCGTAACTAAAACTAAATAAATAATTGGGGAAGTATTTTCTACATTTATGCAGGACAATTTCAGATCGGTTACAGAAAACTAACTTTTTTAGTTTGATTAAATGCGCTTCCTTTTTTTTTCTTGAGCAACATTTAATTCCAATATTTAAAAGCAATTTGTAGTGGACGTGTTGTGGACATGTCAAATACATGGAGGGTTTCGGGACCCAGGAGGAATGTTTGGATGTGGAATTCCTTCTGAAAGAGGCAAAAGGGAAATATGGGTGTGCACTTGTTCATGTGTAGAACTGTAAAAATCTATTAACTAAGTGGGTTTATAGATTTTAGAAAGTAATAATGTATTGCTTAAAATAGTAATACAGTATTTCTGTATTTGTATGTTGCAGTGCTGCTCATCCACTGTCATGCTATGATGCTTGTTTTATTATTCACTGTCTTCTGATAAAGTGCAAATGGTTTTATTTTATGAACTGGACCGATCAGTTTTCTTGATGACCTCACATCTGCACATCGAACATTCAGAACTTTCTTTCAGAAGCCCAACAGATCTGCTGTCGCTTTGCATGAGTTCAGAACGAGGGGTTTTCTGTCAGGATGTTAATGGGCTTGTGTCTGCACGTGAAATATGATCCTGCAACACACTTTCACTTCCTCTTCAGTGCAGCGCCACACCAGAAGCCATGCTAGGCCGTTACAACTGGTCTGAGCTCCACTTCCTGCTTATCAGAGCTGGATTTCACTGCTCTTATGAAATCACCAGTAGAGCTTGTGTTAACGCTTTGCAGCTCAGAATACGGGTTAAATTTGTTTTTACATGTTTTTAACCGCATACAAATATACAAATCAAGAGACTTGTACTTTTTTGTTTTGAAATTCCAAATAATCTAGTAAAGTACCTAGATTACAGATAACGTTAGAAAAGTAAAAAAAATAAAATCACTAAAAGCAAAGAGGAACATAGATTTAAAAAAAGATTCAGATTAAAACCGTGTTTATCAGATTAAAAGGCACAACATTAATACACTTTTCAATTACTTTTTAATTTTTTTTGTTTTTTTTTTTTTTTTTTTTTATTTTTTAAATCATACCACAGTTTTTTTTTTTACATGTTTTGTAAAGGTCACAATGCATGTAGATTTTTTTTTTCCATCTTAAGTGCGCCCTTTAGTCCACACAGTACGATATTTATTTTCTAAGTGATTTTTGCAATTTCCGTTTGTTTAAACAGTCAAGAAATGCCCGTAACTAATAACTGATCCATTATTTGTAGAGTGGAAGGAAAAAATACACAATGCTAAACCAAATGGAAGCGTGTTGTTCTGGATGTCAGGGCATCACTTTACGCTTTACATACAGCCTTATTTCTTTTCCCATACAGGGTCACCAGTCGTCGGGTGAAGACATGGAGATTTCCGATGACGAAATGCCTGGCACGCCCATCAGCGGAGATTGTGCCAAAAACATCGTCGTCAACTCTGCCCTGTCTCCGATGCAGACCATCACCATGCCACCCCCGGGATTCCCCCCACTGCCCCATCCACAGGCGGGCTTCAGCCTGCCACCGCCCCCCCTGCCGCCACACTCTGCCGTCTCACACCTGGCTGCCCCCCACCCCATGTTTCACCCAATCCCTCCTTATCACCCTGGCATGATGCCCATTATGCAAGTGGAGCTAATGAGCTCCCTGCCACAGTGGGGCAGCGTTCACATGTCCTTTCAAATGCAGACTCAGATGTTAAGCCGAATGGCTCAACATCAGAGTCAGAGTCCGTACCCTTACCACCACTACATGAGCGATGGTTGTCCGGCTGCCATGCCGTTTGGAGGGCCCTATGCTCCTTTGTCCATGGTTGGTGGTCCAGCTGGCACTGTTGGGCACGGGCAGCCCTGGCATCTGCATAATGTCCCCCATTTCAACCCTGCTGTCCCCCCACCTGACTACGAAATGCAGAAAGAAGACCCGCACAAAGCCACGGTGGATGGAGTGCTGATGGTGATCGTCAAAGAGTTGAAGGCCATCATGAAGAGAGATCTGAACCGCAAGATGGTGGAGGTGGTGGCTTTCAGGGCATTTGATGAGTGGTGGGATAAGAAGCAGCGCTCCGCCAAGGTTAGTGTTGACACAAAGCTTTGTCTCCTTAAAAAATGTTCGGTGGTTTCTGGATATGTAAATGAGGCTTTGCATCAACGGCACATTGTGTCTTGTGTCAAGTACGACATCAGTATTATTGACCAATGAAACCGCATTAACTACCGATGAGTGATTTGAGGCCTTTGTGTTGGACTGTTTCTGCAGACGCTCACACCGGTGAAGACTGTTGATGGCAAAGATGAAGAGAAAGAACGAGTCAAGCCAAAGGAAACCTTGTCTTCTAATCTGCTGGAGAACTGGAACAAGGTTGAGGGTCTGGGGTTCGAGGGGATGGGTATCGGCATCGGCCTCCGTGGTGCCATCCGGTTACCATCATTCAAGGTACTGATGTATTTTTTTGTAGTCTAAATAATAGCTGCAACTAACAAATACTTTAACAATCGGACGATTCTTTGTGAGTGTTGTCGCTTTTTTTACTACTTATATGTGGCGCCAACACACCAATTTAACTTGAACTATATATATATATATATATATATATATTTAAAACACCAAATAATTCATAAAGAAATACACAAATATACAATTTAACAAAATGCCCAGATGAAAAATTATTGGTTAGATGGCTAAACGTAATCACATTTACAGTTAAATATTTACCAGCAGCTGGTTGATCAAGATCACTGGCGGTGATATCTTGAATTTCTAATTCTCTCACTCTCTATATACACACACATACACACATTCGCATACCCTCTAAATTTCATTGATGCTACAGTAGCCTAAGAGATGACTGCAAGGTGAATCATTTCAAAACCATAATTAAATACACGATTAATGAAAGTATGTCTGTGGTTGCAATAATTGTGCACGTGAAAACATCCCAGTCCTTTAAATTACACGATGATCCGAGTACAGTGAGTTGGTGAAATGGAAAGCTTGGATTATGAATCAATAGCGCCAATGTGGGCTTGTACTGTAGCTCAAAGAATTGAAGACTGATGAGTCCTTTACCTATGATTTTTCCGCTCATCACAAATCCTTATTTGCAAGAATCTACTGTAGATCTGTTCATGAGTGTGAAAGCAATGCAAACTTCACACGTCTCGACTGAACATTCATCATGTCGTTTGTCTGCAGGTTAAGAGGAAACAGCCTCCTGAGCCGTCCACCGCCAATGACAACAAGCGCGTACGACCATCTAAACCTGCTGATGACGAACTGGAAGATGAAGGTGTGTGTCAAGGTCCATTAAAGACGTGACAAAATTCATGAAAAGGTTTCAAATGTATTCTTTCTGATTCAAAGAAACGGAAAAAGCAGATCTTCGGACAGATGAACTGAAAATGGATGCTGGTGGTTCCTGTGGTAAGCGAAGACCATCTAGGCCTCTGGAGCTCGACAGCGAGGGTGAGGAGGAAGAGGAGCTGTCGAGTAAAGAAGAGTCACTTTCAGACCACGAGGAGGAACGTGAGGAAGATGCTTCTGTGAGATTGTCTCCTGAGAAGGTGAGAGGTTGCCAAAAGCTAAAATATCAAAACAGGAATCACCATCATTCTGGATAGTTGGAGAGGAACCATGTGTGACTTAAAATCTGTTAGTTTTAATCCAGATTTTGCTCTTTCAGGATGTGAAGGATGAGGACGATGATGAAACCAAGAGTACATCGAATTCAAGTGTAGAAGAATCATCTTCCTCATCAGATGATGGTAATGCCAATATTATGCTCACAATAAAACAACTTCAGCCAATGTCAAGCATCTTATTTTTTCCTTCACCAGATGCTTCTAGCTCATCGTCCTCCGATTCAGATTCTTCAGCAAGCGAGAGCTCTGATTCCAGTTCTGAGGAAGATGAGGACGAGGAAGAAGAGCGAATAGCCAGAATGGGCGATGAAGAAGATGCAGCTCACAGCTCGTCGTCATCGTCCTCTTCGTCTTCCTCATCATCGTCTTCTAACGAAGAGGAGGACTATGATGTGAAAGCCCCATGTACACCTACAGGACCACCACCAGAAGAAGAACCTAGTGAGTTCCTCACGGACAGAGTGGAGGCAGGAGAAGAGGAAAAGATGAGTAAACGTGGTGTTGAAGATGTACAGCCACCATCCAGAGTTCCAGGTCAGACTTTGTTTTAATCCGTAACAACGCATTCACTGCCAAAAATACACGTGGAAAAAAAATAATAAATAAAAAACAAAATGAGTTAAAAAAAAACACAAAAATAATCTGACAATGGGGTGAGGAAATTGTTTTTTTCTGTGTTTGTGAGAAAACAATACAGAAAATCTTGTTACACGGAAGATTTGTTTCTGCATATCAGTTCTTGTTTTCATTTAATCGCTTTAATATGCTGTTTCTTAAAACTGATACATTTGACTTGACATTTCTTTCAGCAAGTTGTAATGTCTCAATTCAGTGCAAAAAAAAATGAACTATTTTCTTGAAACAAGCTTGATCTTTCACTCTTAATTCTAAGCTAATTTATTTATCTTGTAAGGAAAAACGTATTTATTGTCTAATTTCTATATTTTTTTGTTATTGTGTGCTGTGTCGTCAAACTGACCCTCTGTCTATCTCCCCCTGCAGCTGAGGAGGCAGATTTTATTCAGAAGGTCAAAGCAAACCAGGAAGACATTGGTAGCTTGAGGCCGTCCACACCGACAGGTTCGTTTTCCGATCAAGAAAAACCAAAGATCCCCGCTGGAGAAGACTTCCCCAAAACCCCCGGTCATGACGGCCGAGCTTCCTTAGACTCGGACGCCTCCATCCCTCACTCTCTTCCCGCCTCCTCAATGCACCTGCCGCTTCCGCCCAATCACGCACTAGAAGCTCGATCCCTCCTGCCTCCCCCTGAAGCTTTGCCAGACCTGCCTGCTCGCGGACGCTTGCCTACGGAGGAGGACGTCCCTCGCACTCCTGGGCGAGACCTAATGGACCGACCGCGTGGTTTAGGCAAGTCTCAAAGCACTGATACGGTTCCCGTCACACCAGGTAGTGACACGTTGCTCATCAGTAACAGCTTGTGCTCACCGCATATCCCCGGCAGCCCTTTCTCTTACCCCGCTCAGTCCCCCGTCCTCAGCGCTGGCATTCCTCGCACCCCTGGGAGGGATCTTACTTTCACCCCAGCTTTCCCTGACTCTTCTGCTTTAGCTTCAAACCTTTCCATTCACAGGAAGGCCTCGTCTGAAAGCTTGGAGGAGAAGTCTCTCTTTAAAGAGCCTCCAAATGCCAGCCTTCCTAACAACGCAGCTTCTTCTCCATTTTCCAGTCCTCCCCTTCCTGTTGCTTCCCTCGCTCCTCAGCCTCCCCAAGGCTCCTCTCTTTCAGCAGAGACGTCCCACCCGGAAGCACCCGAAGACCTAACTGTTCAAATGATAGATGTTCCTGTGCCCTCAGATGCTCCATCAAGCAGGAGGAAACCAGGACGTCCAAAGTCAAAAAAGACCTCAGTCTTGAGCCCTCAGGAGGCCGAAGAGCCTCTAGAAGAAGCTTCATTAGCTACAGTCAATAATCATTCAGAGATGATCAAATCCGATGTGGACTCCGCTGGTGTTTCTCAGGAGGAAGATGAGATCCAAACACGGCTGGCTGTGCCCGAGTATGAAGACAAGGCTTTTTATGTGGAGGAACCTATTCAGAAAACACGGCGCCAGAGACGTGGCTGGCAGGAGCTGCTGTTGTCCATGAACTCTCCGGTCGCGTCCCCACGCCGCCCAAGCTTTTGTCCCCGCACTGATTTCGAGGAGATGACAATTCTGTACGATATTTGGAACGATGGCATTGATGAAGAGGACACCCGCTACCTTAAAATCACCTACGACAAGATGCTGCAGCAGGACAATGGCAACGACTGGCTGAACGACACTCTATGGGTCCATCATCCTCATATCCTTCTCTACACTGTCTTTAAGTGCTCGTGTCTTACTGTTGAAGCTTATTCACTAGAGCTGGTGTTGGGTTCTATTACCAGTATGGGTGAACTTCATTCAATGTGCGCTGTAAGACGCTTGGTATGATTGCGTAAGTAATATGTCCTGTTTGATGAAATTCTGGGATTTGCATCTCTGCATATTTTAATTCACTTCTTAAGTTTGAGGTAACACATTTTAGCATTTTCCTTAAGTCAAACATTTAGTTTCTTCAAATATTAATACCATGTTAACTTTGCATTGACACCACATTGNTGGTGTCGATGATATAAAGCACTTCATGTTTGGTAGAAAATGCTGTGTTGACTGTAAACTCTAAAGCAACGGGCAGTGGCTTTTTATTTAAAAATGAGTTATTTAAGCTGTATTTCCTTGACTCCTCTGAACCCACCAACGTGGTCAACGCTGCCGGCGTGAAGCGGAAGCGAAAGGAAGATGGAATTCGGGACCACGTCACCGGCTGCGCTCGCAGCGAGGGCTACTATAAGATCGACAAGAAGGACAAGATGAAGTATCTGAACAGTTCGCGTCTGCAGTCCGAAGAGCCTGACGTGGACACTCAGGTGAGCGTAGGTCTTCAGCGGACTCCACAACTTCTTCATCCAGCATCCTGATCTCGTCCGCATTGGTTTTCGCAGGGAAAGAGTATTCCCGCGCAGCCCCAAGCGTCCAGCAGAGCCGGATCCGAGCGGCGGTCCGAACAGCGGCG
The DNA here is from genome assembly GCA_028128575.1 of Paedocypris carbunculus. NCBI lineage: Eukaryota > Metazoa > Chordata > Actinopteri > Cypriniformes > Paedocypris > Paedocypris carbunculus. Next base: position 143,963 of record SOMO01000142.1, read on the forward strand.
TCTGCTCTCGTCCTTCAGCTGTGACAGTGACCTCCTGAAGTTTAACCAGCTCAAGGTCAGGCTGAAGACTCCATCTTGTTGAGTCTGCACTGTCACCTCATACCTCAAATATAAGTAATATTTCACTTTACGTCTCCACAGTTCCGTAAAAAGAAAATCCGGTTCTGCCGGAGTCACATCCACGACTGGGGTTTGTTTGCGATGGAACCAATTGCAGCTGATGAAATGGTTATTGAATATGTGGGACAGAACATCCGACAGGTGAATATACAATTTATTTATATTTTCCTCATACAGTGGTATCTCACATACAGTGGTAAAATGGAAATTTCGTAAAATGGGCCGCATTTTGCATGTAAATCCGATTTATTAAAAAAAAAGTTTTTATAATATGATAAACTGTCGTAATAATTGTAATAAAAAACATGTTACATCCGCCATCTTGAATCTCATCTTGATGTAAAAGTGTTTTTTTTTTTATCACTAACGTGCTTGAAGAATGTAAAAACTATTTTATACGTTTATATATGGACTTTTGCATGATTCAAAAGATCTCCCTGCATATTAGTGGTAAGAAAAAAACTTTCTTAACATTCTTGTCGCTACAACATTTGGCCTATCGTATAGTAAAATAATTTAGTTAAAAAAGACAATATTTTCTTGACGACGCCCTTTGTAAAAGGATATTTTTGTTAACAGAATCATTTGTAAGTGGAGGTACCACTGTATTTGACCGTTCCTGAGGTTTTGGTTAGAACTTTAGTGTTTAGTGGTGTTTTTAGCGCTATTTCTGAAGCTCTTTCCTCACGTACAGGTGATCGCGGACATGCGAGAGAAGCGATATGAAGAAGAAGGCATCGGTAGCAGCTACATGTTCCGCGTGGATCACGACACCATTATAGATGCAACCAAATGTGGCAATTTTGCCCGTTTCATCAATCACAGTTGTAATGTGAGTTCAATGTTCTCGCCGTGTGATTCACACCATTGCAGGATTCTCAATCTGACTGTTTGGTGTTTCCCGTCCTCTAGCCCAACTGTTACGCCAAGGTCATCACTGTGGAGTCACAGAAAAAGATTGTCATCTACTCCCGGCAGCCAATAAATGTGAATGAGGAGATCACCTATGATTACAAGTTCCCCATTGAGGACGTGAAGATCCCATGCCTCTGTGGTGCGGAGAACTGCAGAGGAACCTTGAACTAACCAACACATACAGAGCGAGGAGATCTTAGTTTGGAACATGCACTGCCCCGCAAGCCCAGACACGGGTCTTCTGGAGACACCATGCCGTGGAGCTACAGAAGACCACCTGGATGGAGAAATACAAACCATCCACTAGGTATTTTTGTGCAGCTAAATGTCTGGGACTTTTATTTTGTACCATGATTGTTTACGATTTACAGGTGCTCTTTGAAAGATACGTTTTCTATCACTTTTCCACTGACCTGAATCTTTGCAATCCGGAAGTCCGCCCGACGGTTTGTTGTTCCCACAATTCCATCATTTTTGCAATTTTTTTTTTCTCCTTTGTGTTCACGGAGAGCACCGTTTCCTTCAAACCCTAAACACTTTTTACCTGATCGTCTTTCTTCCACACTCGGTTCACGGAAGGAAAGCTGTTTTATTCGTTTTATTACTCACGTTAACCTAACATTAGCATCAATTGTTGGGTTTTACACACCATGATGTTAAAAAAACGATACTTGGGAGTCAGTTTAGCACGTGTCGTAACACTAACACTTCAGGGGAATTGTTTGGTCTAATTTGCAGAATATTCAACAAGAACACCTGCGTCCACCGCAAATAAAAAAAACAGATCCACAGCTCAGGCAAATTTACCAACATGACATTACACTACACACTTAACCCATAATTTCAAGAATTGGAAGCACAGGCTTAGGAATCATTGCGAGTCTGCCCCCTAGTGTTCAGAGTGTGCAAAAGCACCACGCTGCTTTAAGTCCGTGTCTGCCCTCTAGTGTTTAGCGTGTGCAATGGCATCAAGCTGCTTTCAATTTGATTCCTGCCATACAGTAGCTGGTAACGCTAAATATTTCACCTAAGTATATGATGAATTCTCTCAAATAAGACATGTGCGTTAGATACATTACAAATTTCAATACAGCATTTACAACTCAGTGTTTAGGTAGTTACACCCGGGAGTGTTAAGCCCACCAACATCGCCCCTCAAATAACGTGCCAAACATGAAGGACGTTTCACGAATCGCCAAAGCCACAGCTTTTTTTCATTCTTCTCCTGCTTGAGCAAACTGAAGGTCTTCGGACATTTGAGGTTTTGGGGGGGTAGAAGTCAATACAGTATTTCACCTTTACATATGTGTTTAAACGTCCAACACACTCGGCCAAATTCACCCAAGTTCCGATGGCTTGGCCGAAACCTGCTTTAGTCGTGCTACTCGCTTCCCGGTCCTCCTCAGGCCGTGCAGACATCGTTTTCCTTTACATCACTCACAGGGTACACACCCCCCCTCCTCTTTTATATATATGTATGTATTTGTTTAAATTGTACAGGATCTGATCTTTGTATAAAGGAATGAGGCTTTTTATCTTGACGGGGAGTCGCGATGCATCGTTCTGCTTTTAGGAGCCACGTGGATTATTTAAAATGACTATTTTTTCAGGGAACACAGACGCGAGGAAACGGCTAATTTAAAGGAAATGATGCATCTTGTACATAAAACTGATTTGAACTTCCTTGAAAGATTGTTTCTTGTAGAAACGTCTTTTTGTTTTCTGCCCATTTTCCTTTGGATTCTTGTATAAATACCGAAACTGTGAATATATAAATAGAAATATAAATATATATTTTTGTTGTCGAGGATTTGCTACAGCGTCACAGCTCGGAACGATCTGTTTGACCGTTACAGACAATTTGCGGCAGTATTTTCAGCTTGTGTCAAGCTTTTTCTTTTTTTTTTTTTTTGGTTTGAGAAATCTGAGAGTTTGTTTGCAGTGCGCGGGGAAGCATTAATCAGAAATGGCAGGGGGCTTCGGTGAGAGACCCTCTGTCCCCGTCTATTTATTATACCAACATTGTATGGGGGGGGTAATTGGAAAATAAAGAATTTTTTTTCAAATGCCACCGACTCGGGCTGAGTTCTCCACGTGCGGAATCTACTCGCTATCTGTTTACTTATAATTCAAAAGGACATAACAAGCGTCTATACTCCTGCATTTTATTAAAATAATTAATTGTTGCAGTTTTTATAGGCAAAGTTTTACGTAATTGTGGACAGTTGGTCAAATCTACTGATACAAGACAGGAAGGATCCATGCTTTCTTGTTGAAGCCAAGTTCTGACTCCACCATCCAAATGTCGCAGCACAAATCAAATCAACTTTTTTCCAATTTTCTATGGTCTAATTTTGGTGAGTCTGTG
>SOMO01000142.1:173981-201617 GCA_028128575.1 Paedocypris carbunculus
TATATCACATTGATAGTGTATGTGTCTATAACAGAGATTTATTCGATCACAGTTTCTGTATTTAAAATGGAGAGTCTCTGGAGAGCTGTGCGAGGTATATCAACACAGACAAAAAATATATTCTTATAGATTACTCCAACTATTTTACTCTGTACATATATGTATCTGATGAAAAACAGCCAAAACGTTTTGAGCAACTGTGAAGGAAACAGTGTAATCCCACTTTCAGGGTGCGGCTGAAATAATCCCGTGGTAAATGCTAATCCTAAACAACACTGAAACAGCTAAAGTGGGAACATCAGCAACCACAAAAAGCTGGTTTGTCTCAAATTATACAGTATAAGTCAAAAATGTGTATTTATAAATGCCTATCATTGAGGAGAGTGACATGGTTTGAGACAGTCTGGGTCTCTCTTTGTGGAGCTTGCATGTTCTCTCTGTGCTTGGGTTGGTTTCCTCCAGGTCTCCAGTTTCAATCGTGCAAAAACAGGTGTTCAAGAGAATAGGAGTTTGTAACATGTCACGCAAGTGTGAGTGAAAGTGTGGATATGTGCATCTGTGTTGCAGTCTGTGATTGGTCGGCCACCAATCTAGCGTGCGTGTTTTCATCCAACACCCCATGACCCAGAAAAAGAACAGTGGAAAAGAAATTGGATGGACTTTTGGATGAAAAACAAACTTGTTGAAAACTGCTTTTGAGTCTTCTAAAATGATTGTAATATATTTACATAAAAAAATGACTAATCTTGTTTAACAGTTCTTAAAATGAATCACAAATGAAAAAGTAAGAATTATATATAGAAATAGCCATTTAAGAGTGTTTTGTAAAATCTATACAATACACAATTACCAAATACCTTGAAAACATCATTGAGATATAATATTTTTTAGAAGATTTCATGCTAAAAATAGAAAATGGAAATAATTGTGTACAGGAAGTTTTTACCTTAATAATTCAACCTCAAATCAAACTTTCAATCAAACTGAAATGTAAATCAAACTTTACATAGATACCATGTGCACCATGAATAATGACTTTTTTTTTTTTTAAAATAGTTTTAAAAATCACAAAAATGCCTTTTACATGACATAATCTACTAGAAGGCACAAGTAACTACTCTAATATATAGGAAAGCAAACTTGATGTTTAGTGCTGCTGTAGTGTATTTTTTTTTGGTCTCGTTTATTATTTTGGCATTTTGACACGCCGTTATCGCATTGTTGCTCTTATGCAGGAGCTTAAACTGGGCCACATGCTCGGTTGTCTCAACTTTCGCACACGGAAACATATGACCTTGTGCTCGAGGACACTCTGTCCGTAGACGTCACTAGTCGGCAGCCTGGCACAATCCACTTATCTGCGCATCAAAGACGTCACCGGCAGACGGCGCTGCACTGCGGCTGCCATTCTTCTATGAAGACTTTACATCCTTTTATAGATTTCATCAGCAACCACTGCATTCTATTAAACAATTTTCTAACATTCAAAATGCTCGTAAATGGTGTTAAGAAAGTTTAAAACGAGCGTCCATATTTATCACAGGTCTTTTGACACGTTTAATGACCCACTGTAAAGGTCAATATGCACGTGTTTCTGTAAATAGAATACAATTTACGTTATTTATTTGTTGATGTTGAAAGTCACCTTTTAGACGGTCGTTAATGAGAAATGTATAAATGTACTAAAATATCATAATTTATCTAATTAGACAACAAGATTGTGAACAACGAGAGATGGAGGGAGGGAGGGAGGGAGAGAGAAATAGAGAGAGAGAGAGAAAGAGAGAGAGAGAGAGAGAGAGAGAGAGAGAGAGAGAGAGAGAGGAAGAGAGAGCCAAAGAGATGCAGATAAGGTAAAGCCGAAAGAGATGTGGAAAGAAAGAAAGACAGAAAGAAAGAAAGAAAGAAAGGGGGAAGGGAGAGAGATATAATTTATGTTTTCAACAGAAGAACGTTGTAGTGTCCTTACTGCATAGCCTTCACCTCACAGCTGTTGTCTTTTTGAGCCTATTAGTATTTGTGTAGGTCCCACCTGTTTCTGAGGTCATGACCTCTCCCAGGATGCCAGAGCACCGAAGTGAGACCTTTTGTGTTAAAGCCATAAACCAAATTTGCACAAAAGCTCCACCGCGAAAAGATCTCCTGGTACGCTATAAAAGTTGTAAAACATCTACCAAACTGTGTCCGGACGGTGAAAACCAGGGCGTGTGACGTAAAGGTGCTCTGCTTGGAGAGAATGAGACAGAATGCACACAACGTGCCGCTCAGCAGAAATGCAGCGCGCGCTGCGTCGGAGACTGACCTTGGATTCAAGGTCGCGCGTGGTTTCTCAATGACACCGAGAACACTAGCGCTTCCGGTTTCCTATTTTAATCCTCTTCTATGCGGCACGCGCTCGGCTTTAAACAAAAGCACTATCTTCATGGGTGTCTTTTTTAGGGTTAAAAGTCAGGTAAATTGCAACTGTTTCATCAGCGGTTGAAGTCATTGTCTAATTTATATTTTTGAAACGTCTACGCCTAATATGGGTCCGTTATCTACTTCAAAGGTGGCGCCTATCTCTCTTTCATTGTCTCTTTATATCTCTCTCTTCCAGTCGCTCTTATTTTTTCTCGCTCTCCTCTCTATGCCTCTCGGTCTGTCTCTCTCTCTCTCTCCTCCTCGAACTTTTTCTTTTCGACTTTCTCTTATTACCTCTCTCTCTCTCTCTCTCTCTCTCTCTCTCTCTCTCCTCTCTTACTCTCTCTCTTTCTCTATCTCTCCCCCCTCTGCTCTCATATTCTCACGCGTTCTGTGCGTCTCTCTCTTTCAGTCTGTCTGTCTTTCTTTTTTTGTTCTGGTCTCTCCTCTTCTACCCTCCTCTCTAACTTTCTTTTTCCTTCTGTTCGACTTTCTCTGTCTCTCTCTGCCCTTCCTCTTCTTCTTTTATCCCCGTCTCGCTCAGTCGCTCCGATCAGGTTACGGAGATTGTCGTGCGCCTCTATTCTCGCCGCAGTCACGGTGAACTCTGGCTCGCAGCCTAAAACTGTCGCGCGAACCAGCTGACCACGGGAGGCCTAGAGCGGCGCGCTGGGTCAGTGTCACAAGACCGAGCAGACTGACATTTTCCATGCCATCTAAAGCGGTGTTTGATTTACAGCTGTGTCGTGTGAGCGTCCATGGAGCAAACGCATTCTGCCGCAGTCTCTTTATTTAAACGAAACGCGTTTGGATCGGATTACTTAATTCACATTTGTCGCTCATAATATAATTGCTTAAAACGTACCAAAACTGGATTATAAAAGCGAGAAAAGGTGACAAAAGGCCAACATGACTAGCTTTAAAACAAAAACAATTGTTAAACACGGCAGTTTTTTAGCTTCTCACAACAATAGAAAATCGGGATATTATAATAAACCGACATAGTTGTGTTTACCGTACCAATATGTCTCGCCTTTTCCAAAACAATATTTATTCTATTAAAAGCGACGTTTACAAACTCACTCTATTGATATTAAGCAAACTAGTGGATCTCCTTTACAAATGATCTTTATGATCCGCCGCTGTTGATGACGCCGGCGCGGGGACGCGTGATTGGAAGCGGGCGCAGACGTAACGGAGAAACAGCAGACGCAAGAGGAGAGAGGGAGGAGAAAGAACGAGGATATACGTAACCGGGATCTCAGCTGTATTAGCGGAAGAGAGGATTCAGGCTTCCAGTGACAACCGTAACAGCAATATGGGGAACGAGTCCAGGCAACGACGAGCAAGCATGGATTAAACAAATATACGAGCGCTCGTCTGAACGCATTCGGAGAAGAAACTCGTGCGTTGCTGCATCGATCTACGTCCATCTACATTGTACTTCACACGGCAGCAGAATCGCTAAGTAAGGCAGCCCTGTTTAACAAATAGGTACAGCGGCGTTAGGCGTGTATGCAACACAGGATGCAGACGCATATATGATAATATTTTAAAACATCGGATCGTCTGCTTTGCTCAAGAGTTTCTTCGGCGTCACGGCACCGGCGATGTTCCCTGGAAACTGGTAAGTATCCGGCGCGTTCATTTAATGCGAGTTTAGCGTTCACGAGCGTGTGGTCAGCTCGGTCTGTTTGAGTATATTATCGTGAACAAACCATCGATAAGGTTGTAGTGGATGACGGTAAAAAGTTTATAGTCTAAACGGGTCAGTCCGGGTAGTTTGCTTGCTCGCACTACCAGTAGCTTAATCGTTGTGCACGAATTATAACGGCGCCTCTGGGGCGATTTTGTCGTGATAAAAATGACTTTGCAGCAGGCTGACCTTGATCGAGTTGTCCCCTAGCTCACTCATCGTGTCAGCGGGTGAGATTTTACCCCGGACTCTAATACTCGAGTCATGTCGCATTTCCAGTCTGGAAACAAACTGCCTCCGACGCGACAGATCTGATTGGCATTCTTGTGTTCGAGGCATTTTACGTCGTGACTGACGTAATGCCGCTGGTACGAGAAAGAAGTAGTTAGTAACATACACTATATATAGTTGTACACTATACTAAGTACTACATATATGTACTATTTATACTATATAAACACACACGCCGTATGTATAATATTTTATTCAATATACGTTTACACTACTATATAATTTACTCTACATATTGTATACAATGTCTTTAAACGTTTGGTAGTGTTTTTTTTTTTTTTTTTTTACAATTTATTTTTTTGTATTAATTACTTTGTTACTCAAAACCATCTAATTTAATATCTAACTCACCTAACAGATAGTAAAAACTTCTTTGAAAAGACTTTCAATAGATCTTGATCGAATTGGTAAACCAACAAAAACTGTACTAATTGACACACATAACGTGGATTGCACTCATGGGGGCAGACATGTTGAAATCATGTGACTTGCCTAATCTCATTTCTAAAAAATAGATTAAAATTTTTTAAAAATGATTCATTAGGCAATTTGCATGGTTATGACCTGGGAAAAAAACTATTTGTGAAGATTGGAGATCATTAAAGTGGAGAAAGTGAAATTAATAAAAATACTAAATACTGCCCTTAAATCATTGATTGTTGAGTATTCTTGACTAGACACACAGTTGTGTTACTCTCAGGTATTCACTAATGATCACTGTAGGCCCCACTTGGACGGGATTGAGAATCTCTCCTCTTAAGACATTGTAATCCAGTTTACCAGTTAACCTTTCAATTGTCAAGGCTCGTTTAACAAGGTCACCTTTTGAAGTCTGCTCTGACAGTCTTTGCTCCGGTGGGCGCTTGCACACTACAGTTATAGTTCAAATGTTCACACACTGCTTATCTCAGATTTCTCTGCTGGGAATCAGATTTACATTGTATGATTTCGATTGGGAAATCAATCGATTGCTGCTGCTGCTACAACTATTTGACACAAATAACTTTGATTTGACACAGTTAAGTTATGCTTTCTTGTTAATGCCTTAAGACTCATTTATCAGCCGGAAAAATTATCGGGGATAATTTAGCACCATTATTAGATAATAAACATTACATTAGAAATAATGCATACGCAGTTACGCTTGACTTATTTTTGTCATTTTCATTGTTTTTGCTGGTGGTCCTCATGTTAAACACCTAAAAAATTTGCATTCGTAAGGTTTACACAATATCGGTGGTGCAAATTATCCTTATCAAAAATTATCTTTGCTAGTGCTCATATCTCGCCCAGTTTTATTGTGAACCGTCTTGCAACTGTAAAGTACAATGTTCTTGCGTGTGTTTGCTGTCACACATAAACCTTTTGGAGTAAATGTGCCTGTCCTTCAAACCCCTCCCGTGACTTTGACCTTTGGAATGTGTCAGAGAAACGAAGGGGGAGGGGAATGTTGTGTGCACAAATATGAGAGTGTGTACAAGTGCTCAGACGCATGCGAAAGACTGATTGATTGATGGTGAGAAAACCCTTTGAAATTAACAATATAAGATAGAAGGAGGGGAAAAGAAGCAGAAAAAAGAAAGAGAGACCGGACAAAATGTTTATCTCCATTCAGTCAAAAATCTGGACATTTTACTGAGATAATAAACGTTTATGTGACATTGAGAATCCTAGTTCTTGGGTTTTAATTTTTTTTTTTTTCAAAGATATTATAGTGCAATAAAAGATTGATCCCAATGCTCAGACTGCATTTAATGTTGTGTTTTATTAAATCTGCCATTGTACGCTTCATATAGAGCTGCGTCGACTAAGTTGATGGGGGGGGGGGGGTTATGAAAGAATATAGTCCAGACTAATGGATTTCGTCTTCATTTATTTAGCTATTTTATTGTAGTACAAACCTTTTTGACCTGCAAATGCAATTATAAATGCATTTTATGAGTAAATGGTTTGAATTGAACGCCGTGCAGTGTGCACTTGTGTGTAATGCCTTTCTTTTGTGTTTTTGTGACAGGCTTTGAGTTTAAACTGATCGTCTTCTGATGCCAAAAGATTGAATTTAATTATAAAAAAAAAATCAAAACAAAGACCATCGGCTGTTGAGCAAAAGGTAAGAGGATAATGACACTATATACCAACTTGTGACTTCTGTCCTGTTGATTAAATTTTAACAAGCTTGATATTCTATTGCCTCAAACAATTAAAATGGACATGATGGCTGTGCTTGCATGTGGGGAAAATTACATTTCTTTTTTACTAAAGCCACAGTGTTTTCTCAATTGGCTGCATGGAATATTAAAAGTTAAGTGTGGTGCATGCATCGCATTTTCTATTACATGCAAGAAGTTAAACGGAATCTTGGAGCGACTCTCCTCCCATCCGGGGCAGCCAATGGCTCGCGACACTTTAGTCCAAGGGAGGAAGTTCAAAGATGCGCGTGTCCGAGCCGCGAACCCAGCTGCGCGCGTTCATCCTTATTTGTGCGCTCACGTGCCGTTGTATGTTTTAAAAGGACGCTGGGTCAATGAATTGTTATTCATAGGAAACGAGTTTCCCGGCAGTGACGTCAGGAAAACGCTGGAATATCTGCAATGAATCGAAGTAAGTTATCCGATGCTAAGCTAGTCTAACTGGGAGAGAAAAGGCTCCACGGAAGTCAGTTTACAAATTCAGTTTAAAAGTATTTTCTCCAAAGTTGAGTAGATGCACAAAACAGTAGTTTGTAAAGATAGATTTGTATTCGTATTTGCGGATGTGGAAAATGTTTGGATTATACGTTTATTACCTCAAAAATTGGACTTTGAACTGATAGCGTTCATCGAACGATATTTGATAAGGGATCAAAGTCGGTCCGAACCGGTGTATTGAGAAGCCCCGGTAGTGGAACAAAACACTATTTAGTGTAATGTGTACACACGACTGCCCGGTGCTGCTATACATTAGCCACGCAGAGATTGTCGTGCAAGAAAAAGAAATGAGAGAACACAATCCGGTCGAGATTCAAATTTAAAATATAAATAAATAATTTTTAAAAATCAAATATATTCAAATTATTTAACAGTTGAGTATTTTCCAAAAGTTCCGGAAAATGTAGGTTTGAGTTTATCTTGAAATCCGGTTGGATCGACGCACGCGCGTGACGACAGGCTTAGGCACCACGTGATCGGTTTGTAGTTTTTTTTTCCATACATTGGGCTCGTATTGCTTTTCTGTCGAGCCAGAATCGAACCTAGTTTTTTAGCAGTTGTTGACTCTCTTTACCGCATTAGCGCATTTAGGCAAGTTTGGTTTGACTCAACCTAGTGCGAAAAAAAAAAAAAAAAACAGACACGTTAGTTCACCTGAACTAAACTCGCTAAAGGACCAATAAAATGTTTCGTTCCGAATATAAAGCACGTGGCGACCAGATGTGGACAATTATGTATTTTTATTTATTAGAAGGCAACACATGGAAATTAAAGTACAGTGTTTACCTGATATGTGATACATTTTTATTTGGTAATTTTTAATCAGCTAGTGAAATTCAACCAAAGGACCCCAGGTAGCCAGGGACCAGTCTGAAGGCGACAGTAGAAACCCTGAAAACTCTGATATAAGGATTCTGATATTTGCTCTAGATCTTGAGCTGAAATGTGTTGGCATGCATCACTCGTCTCTACGTCAATGACGCTTGCAATAATACTGTACACCAATGAAGCCCATGATTGTTGTGGTTACAACAAATTAGTTTGAAGTTGCTGAAGATGATCCCGTTTTAAACGTTGCCTGTTAAATCTTCATAATGTCACGTGTTTCTCAGGGAACATAATGTTAAAAATTAAAGTTCAGGCGTTATGCAAGTGCTTGAACCGTTTGGCAGGACGAATCTTGGACTTGGTATTGAGGCAGAGTCACAATCACCACGCTGGCCAAAGTTGCGACACTTTACGCAAGCAGGGGAAAGAGGAATAAAAGTGGAGGGAGAATCACAGACCGAATCGGGGTAAGACGGATATGAATAATTGGGTTCAATGAGTCAAAACCAGAGCCGGTTGTCTCTATGTGCAGTTATTGCGCAATTTTTAATGGCGTGTATGTGCGCACATGATCTTTTTGCAAAATCCTCAGTATGATGAGATCAGCATTTTTAAGAAGGGTTGTTTCTTCTTCCTTGCGAGAGTTCTGGTGGGTTTGTGAACTGCGGTTCTGTCGGTAGCACTGAGGGTATAATTAGAGGATTGGTACTCCTGGATTAATGACCCTAATCTGGTGTGGGCGTAGACTGTGCCACTGGGATTATGGACAGATTTGTGCAGAATTCCGTCAAGTTACAGACGAGTAGCTTTGTGTGGTCTTGAGTGCATTTACACGTAGATTGTGTTTTTCATGCAAGCTGACGTATTGATTTTGGCTGCAAAGCTTGAGTTTGAGTCACTTTACTCCTGCTCTTTTCCTGATGACATGCACCGTGTGTTCACGGCTTTATCACAGCTACACAGAGGATCAGTGGAGGGAAATGTCAGCACTCCAGACCCTCAGCCACTTTCCTTGAATGACCCCGTCGCTTTCTCATTCTCTCTCTTTTCACTGTCTGTTTCTTGCACTCACTCTTTCTCCTTCACTGTGTTTCTCAATCTCACTATATTTTTCAGTCTTTCTCTTTCAATCTCTTTTTCTGTCAAACTCACTATTTCACTAATTTCATGTTTTTTTCACTGTCTGTTTCTCACTCACACTTTCTCTATTTCCCTTTCACCGTTTCTCTATCATTCACTCTCTCTGTGTGTTTCACTGTCTTTCTCTCTTTCTATGTAATTTTCTCTCTAACTCACTAACTTTCTATCTGTTTCTGCTTTTTTCACTCTCTGTATCTTTCCTTTCATCGTCTCTCTCTCTCTCTCTTTTTCCTCCTTTACTGTTTCTCTTTCTTTCTCTCTCTCACTCTCACTATATCTCTCACCTTTTTTCCCTCCCAATCACTTTTTGTTCTGTTTCTTTCACTCTGTTTATCCCTTTCTCATCCTCTCTCTCTATCTCTATCTCTCACACTGTTTAACCACTTAGTTTTGTCTCATTCTCTCAGTCACTTTTTCTCTCTCACCTACACATTCACTTTTCCTTATTGAGAACCATTGAAAAGCTCTGATTAATTGCCAGGTTTCTGTTCTGTTCTGTCTTGTGTAAAAAAAAAAAGAAAAATGCTATTCTGCGCCTCGTGCTGCTTAAGACTGGGAGAATGTAGGTTAGAATGTGTGCAGATTGCCTGTTAGTCTCTGTCTCAGCTGTGTCTGTTTGGCTTGCTCAGCAAACACCTGCTCAGGAGGAAAAAGAAAAGAAAAAGGGGGAAAAATATAATTATACATATATAGTCTGTGCACATAGCTGGGGTGAAAAATCAACCATGTTATGTGGAAACACTAATTTCATTTTGTCACTTGAAATGAATAATTAATATTGTCATTCGTATCTAAACATCCTGACACTTTTCCACAGGTATCATGTCTTCCAGGGAGCGATGTTCCGATTTGTACATAAAGGCTGAGCCGAGCAGTCCCGAGGGAGGCGGCGGTGGTGGTGGTGGTGGGAGAGCCAGTCCTGGAGGGGCTTCCTCAGACTCCTCCCAGAGTGGGGGAGGGGGCTCCCGAGGGGAAAGCGCTGGTCGCTACTCCCCACCCCTCTACACCCCAGGTCTGCGATGCCACTTCAAGGAAGAGGGTGGTGATGGCGCAGAGGAGGGCTCCACTGGCAGTGTGGGCGGCCGCTGCAAGTATGCTCTAAGCACGCTTCCTAAAAGGCTGTGCCTGGTGTGTGGGGATGTGGCGTCTGGGTACCACTACGGAGTGGCTTCCTGTGAAGCCTGTAAGGCTTTCTTCAAAAGAACCATACAGGGTAAGGATGGCAAACTGCAAAGCAGGTTATTATTATCTCCCCCGCGGCGCATTCAGTCTAAACTCACGGCTTGTCCTTTCCAGGCAATATCGAGTACAGTTGCCCTGCCTCCAATGAATGTGAGATCACCAAGCGCCGCAGAAAGGCTTGTCAGGCTTGTCGCTTCACCAAGTGCCTCAAAGTAGGCATGCTCAAAGAAGGTGAGGTGGCACCTGTCCAACGCGAGCAATCCGCCTTACATTTCCTAAGTACCTGGTGGTGTGATCCACAGGATGTGGCCGTTCTATAATCCTCTTTCTGGTTTTGGTGTGTTCTTTGGTCAGGAGTGCGCCTGGACCGGGTCAGAGGTGGACGGCAGAAGTACAAAAGACGCCCAGAGGTGGAGAACGCCACGTACCAGAGTGCGTCCATACCTTTGAAGAAAGAAGGTGAGAAAGGTAAAGTGTATTAATCAGCATGTCGAGACGGGGACTGAATTCTTCCTCCAGATTGATATGGTTTTGTCCATCAGGTTCAGCCACCATCATCGTGTCTCATCTACTAGTGGCAGAGCCGGAGAAGCTGTTTGCCATGCCAGACCCACTTCAGCCAGACACGGCCCAGCGAACCCTCACCACCCTTTGCGACCTGGCTGACCGGGAACTCGTTGTCATCATTGGCTGGGCCAAGCACATTCCTGGTAAGTGAGAACAAGGAGAAGAACAGCAGTGTTGGCAGGGAGACCATGTTGAGGAGAATATCTTGGTGTCACACTACCAGAAACTTGCTCTCCGGTTACTGCATTGAAGGCAGCTCTAAGCTACATCAGAGCGCTTGCTGTTGCATTTAATATAACGGCCAAGTGTTGTCGCCATTACTGGTCTCAGACATCTCGTCCGATTTGCATAAATGGACAAGTGGTACTAGCATTGTAGAAATATGCAAGGGTACTCACTGGCAATAGCTATATTACCGCTATATTACTGTAGATTGCTGTGATTACATTATTATAATATTGTTCTTACAGCTTAAATCAATGACTTGTAATATCTGTCAACCAGTATTATTAGTGTAATTTCTTGCCCATTTCCAAGGTCAATATTGGTAAAACATTATTTTGGTGCAAGATGTAAATTAACGTGTGCTATATTTTACTGTAAAAGTACACATTACTTTTACATGTAGGTGTGATTTGGTAGGAGAAAATGAGTTTAAAAAAAATTGTGATCAATCAATACATTTCCTTGAATCTCAAGCAACAACACTGGTTAATCGGGACAGACGTGTCACATTTCACCAAAAAAACAGTTTCCGGCTCATTGTAGGAATTTATCAGTTGCGCTGCTTCGGTGTGACGCGTATTAAAAGTTCTGATGACTTCATGTCATGTTTGAAGATGTGACTTTCATGTTACGCTCTGTTCGTCTTGTCTTATTTTGCAGAACACGGGTCAAATTGCTTTATTGGGCCAGTCGATTATTAGAAGCACATTAATCCAGTCCGGATTAGGCAGAGTCTACTGTACCTCATTAGTTACGTCTAGCCCTGTAAACGGCAATGAGCATGGCTAACATTTCAGGGAGCCCTAAATGGTTAACAACTTTTGTGATAGCTTTTGGCTTTCGACACAGTGCGAGGGCAGAAAAGTGCTGATTGCTGTGAGCGTTGTGTGGAGAGCAGCCTGAAGAAAGACTGTAATTGAAGGGAAGTGGAGCAGGTGAGTCAGAGCTGAAGCGTGGAAGACGCTTGTCGTAATTGCTGTCCAAGCTGGAGCTCGGAAGGCTTTCAGCAGCTTTCCTCAATCTGCGACTATTTTCAAGACCTCCAGTTTTAGAGTACAATTGTGAGTGTCCATCATGGGGTCGTATAAATCTACGTATCATCACCATCCATTGAAGATGAGCCCCTACAGACAGACAAGTGGTGTAATGGAGGGATTGAAATGCTTCTGAATGTGTTCCCCGTGTCGTGCCAACGTGGAAGTGTGCCAATAACACCAGTATCTTCTGCTCCTTCAGGCTTCCTCTCCCTGTCATTGGCTGATCAGATGTCCGTCCTGCAGTCGGTGTGGCTGGAGGTGTTGGTGCTGGGGGTGGCGTATCGCTCTCTGGGCTACGAAGACGAGGTGGTCTTCGCTGAGGACTTTGTGTTGGACGAGGAGATGTCGCGCGTGGCCGGCCTCACCGAGCTCAACGCCGCCATCAGTCAGCTCGCGCGGCGCTTCCGGGCGTTGCAGCTGGACCGCGAGGAGTTTGTCATGCTCAAGGCCATCGCGCTCACAAACTCTGGTGCGCTTCCTTTCATCACTGACCCATTCATTCCGCCTGAACGGCTGCTTACCTCCAAACAATCTGAGTAATACTTCAGTGGGTAGCTCAGACCTGATTGCTTTCTGTTTAATGTTGTGAATGGGCCAGTGTAGTGCGTATCGCAACCACCCTGAAACTTCTGTGACACTAAACACTACATTTAACCCCCGCATGCGCTTGAACCGTATTTGTCATGCAAATAGTCCAAGTCACATGTTCCGATCTTGCGTACACCCAAAACCTCTTCCTGAAATCTCATATCTGTGTGTACATGCAAAACATCAGCCGACTCCACTGTCTGATCTAGGGGTCAGACACAGCGTCCCGACAGCTAGGTAATATTAAAAGTCCCAAAAACAATGGCCCAATTATATTGTTTGGCTTTTCGATCTAATCTCAGTAATTTATTTTTGAGCCAATGCCTGTTCCTAAACTGTCCTAAACTAATCAGTCTCTTTACATCACTGTCAGTGTTTGATGGCAAAATTGTCTAGTGATTTATTTATTTTTAAAATAAATTTAAATGTTTTCTTCACACATTTAACTTTCATTTATACAACATTTTTTACAAAAGTTTCAGAATACAAGATAAATATTTTATAACTGAGCAGCAGGGATTGTGACCTCTTCATAATGGTCCAATCATGAGGTTTTTAATTTTAACTTAACTTTTAAACAGTAACTTTCAACGATCAGTGGAAAGTCATTCGAGAAGTTTAGCGTGTCAATCGATCTGATTTATTAAAATAAGATTTGCCTCAAGAGTAATTTGCTGAATGTTTTATCAACAAGTATATTATTTTTATTACCTGGGGGATTTACACATCATTTAGAGCTGTGTTTCTAAAAATGTAATGAGATGCACAATTTTCAGATCAAAACATTTAATTTCACCAGGGTTCAGTGTGACACACTCTTATCACAAATAGGAATTATTGCTGTATCTATATTTTTCAGAGTATGACACTGATCGACCAAACATTATTCCCACACTGATATTGTTTTGGTTCGTGTCACCTACGTCATGGATTATGGACCGCTTGGGATTGCACGAGGCCCTTCTGAATCTCTTAAATATGCCTCTTATCTGGACCTGTACCTTTTTATGGATCAAACTAAATTGAAAGTTTGTTCTAGCTGCTCTGATTCAAAAACTTCTAGACTCTGTTTTGCGTCATAGTTCATTAATATTAAACGGAATAATGTTGAAAATATGTAGAACGGAATCCAACTTCTTTGACACTTTTCACTGCAAACTTCTCAGCCTCCGCTCCATCTGAATCAGAGCATCCTCCGGTTTAAATTGGTAAATGGGTAGTTGAACAACATCACCATCTTCTGTCAGCTCATGGCCGTGTCTGCTCTGTTTCAGACTCCGTCTACATTGAGGACATGGAGGCTGTGCAGAAATTAAGAGACCTGCTGCATCAAGCTCTGCTGGAGCTGGAGGTTCAGCGCCGCCCGGATGACCCGCAGCGGGCCGGACGTCTGCTGCTGACCCTGCCGCTCCTCAGGCAGACCGCCGGCCGCGCCCTCACCACCTTCTACAGCATCAAGACCCGTGGTGGAGTCCCCATGCACAAACTCTTCCTGGAGATGCTGGAGGCCATGATGGACTCACCCTAGAGGAACCCAGGATGAGCCGACGTTCAGCTTCAGTCATTTTAATGTACCGCAAGGGCTAAAACAAGCCAAATGATTTTTTTTTTTAGAGCAAAGACGAATTTCAAGAAGAAAACCGCGCCGCCCATTGCTACTCAAACAGATCGGTACTTTGAACCACACAGACATTCGTGGGAGTTTTTCGTGCCAAGGGCGCTCGCCGCAGCAATATGAACCTCAGCCACGTCGCTGCTGTTTCTTTGTCATCATGAAAGCTAGCGTGAGATCACCGTCACTACCGCTATCATCGCGTAAGCGCTCTGTGTATAAAACGCACCCACAGACTGATGGCTCTGCTTTCACCACGCGCTCGCCATGACACGGGTGTGGACCGCTCCACTACACTAGCTTTCGGTGGCCATAAGATTATGCAAAACTCACCCGAAGACCTACGTAAGGGATGTGGTGTGGGTTTCCTGTATAAAGCGCTACAGGCTAATATACTACAGCTTGACTCTGGAAAGCAATAGGAAGGTTTCATCCCGGTCGGCCATTATTAAAGCATCTCCCCAGCCACGTCTCTAGTTGATCACGGTACTAAAAGCACTGGCGGATTGTTCTGTGCGAATGAAACCTTCACGTCTCGTGTGATTGGTCGAAACCGGTACTGCACACGCAACGTTGAACTGAACCACGCGTCTGAGGGAAAAAAAATCAGGGTTAATGGCATTTGGGCCTCTCGTAGGCCCGCTGTACTTTCAGTTTGTGAGGTTTGCTGTGTTGTGTTTTATTTTCAAGCGCCGTCCTCGCCGAGCCGCTCGAGACGGGAGGAACAATGACATCACAAACCTTCGGCGAGGACTTGGCGCCATTCGAGCTTCTGTGGTGCCGAGCAACATACAAATGCAAATTGGAAAGTGAGATGCTTTTGGATTTCAAACTAAAAGAATAGTTGTTTTTACTGCTGTACGTGTGGTGTCTCTTGGTTTGCAGACGACTGTCTGGTATTATATGCAATCCTGCTCCGACTCCGCTGTTTTTATTTATTCAACACGTCTCAAAAGCAGAGGAGAACAAGCCAGTCGCCGTGTTCGGCCTACTGAAGTACTGAAGGGTCCGACCGCAGAGATCGGGGGGATTCTCGCCGCTGATTGGAGGCGTTTTGTCTTGTTGGCGGTAAATCCAGGTCTTGGTCTTCAGGCTCTTGAGTGACTTTTGTCATTATGGCAGGACTTCTTTTTCTCTTTGGTTTTGTCCACAAAGTTTGGCCTCAGGTTTGGTATTGAAAAGAAGCAATTTGGAAGAATGTGTTGTTTTAATGATTAATAATAACTGATTTTCATCGGAATCTCTTTTTAAGCTTTTTAATTATTGGGGGGCGTCTTGTCATGACATGTTGTATGTGAAGATGCGTGTTGTGCAGAGTTTAGGCGCTGAAATATCGTCAATTACTGCAAAAAAATGATTAAAATAATACTTAATCTGTAAGTGTTTCCCCCTGTTTGTTTTACTAAATCACGGCGAGTTTGTTAAGGGATTTTACAGGAACAAAATGATATGAGATTCAGTAATTTTCAACACCTCAACTGATTTTTTATTACTTTTTTACACCTTGTTTTTCTTGAACAAGTGTTTGGGGGATTGTCCTGGATCGTGTACATACTGAATGAGTGGGTCCATTCAAAGACTGTAAAATATGTCCGTGTTTGTGTCGATAATATCTCTAATATATCAATGAAATTACAGTAGTGTTTTCCTAACGGTAAGGATTATATAAAGCCATTCTGTCTGTCCAATCTAGAACATAACACGACTGAGAGATCATTTAAATTCATGGCTTGGTGTTTTGTGTGTCCGTGTATATTTATGTAAATGAGCAATACCAGAATTTACCAAAAGGTTTTTATTTGTCCTCCACGTTTTCTGTATATTGATACACTGTAAATCAAACCTCAGTAACACTAGTGATAATGGAAAGCAGTAATAACAACGGTAAAGAACAAATCAATATTTGTATTCGAAATGTTGTATTTAAAAGATTAAACTCTATTTTTTACTCAAATTGCGGATGTTTATTAATATTGCTCTGGTAAATGTGTCTGTTTAAGTCTGATTATTGTAAATGTGCTTTTTTTTGTAAAGCTCTGTGGTTTTACAGTAGCAAACACTTCATTTTGAATCACTGTGAAAAAAGCAAGGCAAACACAACAGGAAACATAGAGGTATTTTAAACTTGTCGCTGTCATTGTGTTTTTGTAATAAATTATCACACGTCATCACTTGTCATTGGATTTCTATGTCGTTTTGTCTCTACCTGGTCTGTACTTCCCGTCTTTTGCAAACAATTGTCCATTTTTAGATCTAGAAGCTTCACCATTCATTGCAGAAATGAGTGACATCATTTATGTGCACTGCTCCATTTCATTATTTCACAAGAATGATGTTTCGCAATAGAGAGTTCGCGGAAGCTTAAGAATAAAAAATAATTAAATTAGATAGAATAGTTGGGCAGATAAGATGATCCGTGTCACCTTTTTTCCCGAAATTCGGATTGCATGTTATTATAGATTGTAAATGGTGAGCTGAATTTTTTTTATTATCTGCTCTTCGCCTGCATGAGAAATGTCGCTCATCAAGAACGCCGTGACCTCTACACGAACATTAATCAACAAATGGTGTCAGAGCGCGCTGGTGTGTGAAATACTGACGCCTTGCGGTGACACGTGAACTCTGACGTCATGTAGAATCACGCTCAAGCTTTCGGCTATTATTGCGGAAACAGCGCCGCCATGTGGTAGGATTAAAGATGATTTAACTGAAGCGTTAAAGTTTTAACTTTATCGGACATATCGGTACATCAGATATTTATTTTCTATAAAGGATTAGTCGCTTTTCAATATTTTGATGAACCGTTCACGTACTCGATGTGAAACCTGATTATATGCGTCATTAAACGCGTAATTTTCTTCGTAACACTAATTATTGTTAAACGAAAGCCTAATTTGTAGAGATTTGTGTATCATTACTGTTGATTGATGAAGCACATCATTACACAAATTAAACTGGTTTGCTTGTGCATCCACCCATGTGATCATGCTTTAAAATGGATTATGTCTGAAAATGAGTAATTCTAGAAATAAAACGAATCAAAAACCCCTCATCGATTTTTAAGGATATATATACATTTAGTTATTGTGTGTGTGTGTGTGTGGGGGGGGTGATGGGTAATAAAACACAGAATTTATAATTTGTAAACACGCCCCCTCGCGAATAAAATAATTTCGCGAGGGGGCGTATTTTCAAATTATAAATACTTTATTATTCTAACTATGAAAAATGTACCATTTAATCGTTACCTTTATAATATACGTCTATATCACATCCCTTTTGCTGTTTATCTAAAAATCACGAGGAGCGATAACACCTCCAACAAATTCTTCCCCAAAAGTGGAGCAAAGTAAAACGAAAAGTATCGTTTACCTGCCAAACTGGGTTCGCACACGGTCGGTTAATGAATCGGGCAGTGGTATAATCTGAGTTTAAAGCGCATTAACCTGCTGTGATTGGCGTGGTGAGCTGGCCGGGGAGGCGGGATGATGAGTCGGATCCCGCGGGCTGTTGTGTCACTCGCGGCGGATATATAAGGCGATGGTTTCCCCTTCACTGCTTCAGAAAGGCGTCCGGACCGCCCTCTGTGCTCCACTCCTGCACTCCCGCATCACCAGCATGTCGATCCAGGTACGATCGCTCACAGCCGGGCAGCTTCGATCCTACGCGACTTGTGTGTTTACGCTGCCCGAAATAGAGGCATTAGTTGCGAAGAAAGAACAGGCGGCGGCGCGTGTTTTTCGCGCAGGTTTTCACGGTTCGTTCGTCGCGGGTCGAATGTTTGGGTTTTCTCGCTAAATTAGTTCCTTGTTCAGTTCCAGTAACTTAGTGAATCTTCGGGAAATAATTAATTCCCCAACAGAAGAGACCAGATCAAAACTTCGATTTTGCTTTGTCAATTTTTTTATAACAAACGTTTTGTTATTGTTTGTGGTTGACGTTTGCATGGCGGATTGTCATTCAACATTTTTTACTGTACATGTTCGCATGCACACACACACACACACACACACACACGAAAAGTAAACATGGACGAAAAACCAGAAATGAAAAAGATTGGTTGCTTTGTGTTTTAAATTCAATATATAAATATCATATTAAAGAAAATATTTACCTTATCAGACCCATTTTATCATTATTAATATTTGAGATATCCTCCATTTTCTATGTATTGTATAAGGGATGTATTTGACATTATACAGAGAATATACAGTATAAGCTGTATGTAGTATATGCCGTGTGTGTATATATACTGTACATACTGTATTTATAGTAATGTCTCTGTTCACTCACCAAACCTGTTCATCTCATTAAACCTGAAGGTAATTCTAAAAAAGAGACTGTTTAAACAAAATATGTAATAGTAAGTCATTTAAAATGAATTGTTGCTCATAAACAGGGTTTGGTCCCGAGCTTTGTCTGTCATCAGAGCTCTTGCGCTTTTTTTGTTGCTCTGGCAACCAACTAAATGATGAATAAATAATAGTACAAGGAAACGGTCCAATTTGATTGGTTTCCTTCTGCAACGCCATTCTTAAGGTTGGTCAGCAGCTTCCCGCTGTGGAGGTCCAGGAAGGAGACCCCGGGAACAGCATCTCCATGGCTTGCCTCTTCAAGGGCAAAAAAGGAGTTCTGTTCGGAGTGCCGGGAGCGTTCACTCCAGGATGCTCCAAGGTATGGGCGAATATGTCGGCAAGTCCTCGCTGTTCTTCATGTTTCTTGACTTGTCATCTCAGAGTCATCTTCCGGGGATCGTGCAGATGGTTGGGGATTTGAGGGCCAAAGGGGTGCAGGAGATCGCCTGCATTTCCGTCAATGATGTGTTTGTCATGTCTGCTTGGGGCAAGGCCAATATGGCGTGTGACAAGGTGAGAGGTGATGCTGCCTTCTGCAGGAGAAGCAGATAAATTTGCTACGGATCTTTTTGCTGCAGGTGCGGATGCTGGCTGATCCCACAGCAGCTTTCACAAAGGTAAAGCCAAGGGTTTGAGTTCCTCAAAGATCTAGAATGTGTTCATTTTCTGACCGATATGATTTTAGGCTGTGGGCCTCACGCTGAACAATGACCAGTTGATGCAGGTTCTTGGGAATGTGAGATCTCAAAGGTGATAAACCAGTCTCCACAAAACAAAACGTGCCTTAGAAACACAACTGTTGTGAAGCCTGCTGTTGTTTATTTGAAGGTACGCCATGCTGATTGAGAATGGAGTGGTGAAGAAGCTCAGCGTGGAGCCAGACGGGACTGGCCTGACCTGCAGTTTGGCCTCCAACTTTCTGACAGAGATTTAAATCGAGATTTCGAAAAGCTCTCAATTGTCATTCCAAAGTGTGAAACGCTAAAAATGCATTGGTCAACTATTGAGGAACTGATTTGTTCTTTGCAAAGTGTGGTGCAGAAATCCTAACAGTTACTGTTTCCCGATACACGTTGTCACCTGACGATCAATAAAAGATGGTTCATCTGTAACCTTATAGTGATGCTTCTTATTTTGTTGCATACTCTGGAGTCCTATTTATTATTAAAGATTAAAAAAAATATTTATTATTTATTTATTAAAGCTTTTTTCTTTTTGGAGATGCTTAAATGACTTCAGTTCAAAAATAAAAGCTTTTAAAACTTTCAAAAAGTGTTCACTTTGTTCACTTTAATAGTCAACTACAGTCATAGTGGAACAATTTAAAACATACAAGAAACCAAATTCACTTCACAAAAGCAACATCTGGAATATTCCCCATGGCCTGTGTAAAAAAAAAATGTTGTAAGACACAATTCTTTTACAAATATCAGATTTTTAAGCCTGGTCTTCTAACCTTTAGTCCAGTGAAGACTTGTCCAGCTCTGTCAAAATCCCACTCGTTGTCTTGTAGGCACCTAAAACAACCAGAACAGAGAGGTTTGCATCAAATACACAAGCTTCAACCCTTTTAGAAATACAAAACCACATGACAGCCAAAGCAATAAAAATCCAGAAGTCCTGGTAGTGTAAAGAGTCATCCTCACTTCTGTGACCATTCCAGGTTCATGCCTGACTTTTGAGAGAATGCAGCCAGCATTTCCTGTTGGGGGGCCGTGAGAGTGGGCACAGGGCTGCTGGACGGTGTGGGGGCCGGAGCAACAAACGCTTTGCGAATTTCCTCCGTCGTGGCGTTGCGAATAAAGAGTTCGTCATTCACGATGCACAACCTAAAAAAATCAAATGGTCAAGAAATTTTGCATGTGGAGGTTTAAAAGCAAAGTTGAGTGTGACCTCACCCCGAGTTTCCAGCAGGAACAGCAATAAACACCCGAGAGAAAGCTCTGTACGGCTCTCGAGACTTGCCATCCACTGGAAAACATTAGCCACATTAGCCGAGGAGTCGACTGACCGTCTACAATAATTCACTAAAAACCAACTCACCTTCTTTGAAAACTCCACTGACTGTAAATGCCAATAATGTCGACTGCAAAGCGCAAGAAGCAGAAATGAAAACCCGACTGCATGTGAAACAAAGAAAGTATCTTTAAAAAAAAAAAAAAACCCTCACTGTGTACGTGTTAACATCCACGTTGAAGGAAGCGATGTCGTGCTGCGTTTTGGGGAGTTCGTTCAGGAAGGCCACCACGTTTAATCGCGTGTGCTTCAGCAACCGGAAACGTGTCGCTGGAAGAAAAAGACACAAGCAGAGAAATCAGGATTTCTTGTCAGGATTTGAATATTTTGATTCACAACAGCACCCAACGACTTACTGGGATCCTTCACACGCTTAATGTTGCGACAATCCTTGTGATACTCTCCTAAACTGCTTCTGCAAACAAACAGCCGGGCAATGATGTAGAAAACAAGGTTTTTTGAAACAAACAGCAAAAAGAAAGTGTGCTTTACTTGGAAGGGTTTTGTCCAGTGAGGGGAATGATGAGGGAGAAGGCTGCGCCATCGTGGTAAGCGTCCAGCAGGGGCTGCCTGTCTCCTGAGTCGTAGATGTGGTAATACCTACAGAGCGACAAACCATCACGGCCTGATCCCAATCAACACTTGGTGCAGATTTCAAACAGGTTGTGGAACACTCACTGTTGTAGGAAGCAAAGAATGAGGCTCTTGATGTCGTCGGAGCTGAAGTAACTGGGCTGCGTTCAACAACAAAACAGAAATTGTATTATATTGTCGCCTGTTGTGCAATATGAGAGTGCTTTTTTTCAACAGCCAACGCTACAAACATGATTCATGGCCATCAAACATGACACAGATCACGACTGGACAAGCACAATAAAAGTACCTTGCAGGACGGAAGCGTGGCAGGAGCAACTTCCAGATCAAAACCGATGGGAGGTGGGAGATCTTGACCATCCTGTTGGTGCGACAACAACATTTTTATATTTAAACAATCATGGCAAAACGACACTTTAAACCTCGTTGTGAGAGACTTCTTACCAGCTTGAGCAGCTTGGGGAACCGTTCCCTTATGGCGCTGTCACACGATCACAAAGACACAACAAGAGAGAAGGCATCACAACCATCATCGTAAATCTAGTGAACAGTCTTAATCACAAGTTTAGCTTCCTTAATAATCAGTATTAGATAACTAAAACCAAAACAGATATGTTTAAACAAGTAAAACCTGACTGCTTTATATTTTAATCAAACTTTTATTTTGAAAACAAAGCGAACAATGTTTTTACGCCCGGAGCAAAAAAAATCTGGATAAAGTCTTGATAAGTCAACCACAGTCCTGCTCCAGACCCCTCCCAAACCCACACCACATGGTACTTACCGAACCTCAATACTCACCCACGCTGCCCTCTACAGGCCAAAACACAGACACGAGGGCTGGCGAGGATAGGTTGGGGGAGTGGGTGTCGTGTGGGACAGTTTGCTCAAGATTCCGACAATTTCAGACAGATGACCAGTACTATTACTGCCTACTTTGACTCGGAAGAAATGATTTCTGATACCGTGTTTGGAAAAGCAGGACCACTAGACATCTGTATTTTCTTATACTGACTGTGGTGTTGGTAAACGAATTGGTTTGATCAGACTGTAGTTTAACGTGTGATCTAACTGGTTGACTGGATGTGTTTGTCCACTGAGGACTCATTAAATAATGATGTGAAGTAAGAATGCAGTGCAAAAGCAGGAACAGTGATTGGCTGGATTGGCAAGGTGGGAGGAGCAAAGACACACTAAACCAGAAAACCAACAGCTGAGCCCTCTGCCTCTGTACAGAACAAAAGCGGAACAAAACAATCAAAGATGTATGGGTTGTATGGCCTATAAAATTTTGACCCCCGTTATATTTAAAAACAGAAGGGTATGAGTGTGACTGAAAATAAAAGCTTTGTTTGAACCCACACAGCTTTCGCTTTTCTACTTGATAGATTCTATTAAAGCCAATTCTACTTTTCTGTAAGATTATTCTAAAAACTTGCAGCGATGCTCCCCATCCAGTATGACCGTCTCATTTTGGGATTGTCTCTCAATGAACAGTACCACTTGTTCCTCCATTAGGATTGTGGTAACGGCCACAGTGAACATCGGGCCGAAATGTCCTTCTCCGTCTCACCAATAACAGAATCAGAGAGCGAGTTCGTCCCAACTCTCCTGTTATTCTTAACATGTTGCTCTGTGCAAGGCTCGACTCGAGGTTCTGCTTTTAAAACCTTCCCTCTCCTTCGCCCCCCGTGTCATCAGCTCTGGAACAAAAACGTCTACAGCATCATCTTCTTCTCCGTGTCATAATCTTCTGCTTGTTTGCTTGAGGCCAGTTTTGCGGTTGTGCCTGTCTTAGGTTGTCCCAGAATCAGCAGGTGGGATCTTACCCGTCTTTGGCAAACCAACCTCTCACTGGACTATGAGCCTCCGGGCTTCAGGAATCAGCTTTGACACGGGGGGAGTGAAGGCAGAAGGGTGTCAGTCATTAAGACAGATGGAGCACATTGCATTTAAGATAGGATCAAATCCATGGCTTCCTTTTGGCCATCTGTCATTTTTGAAAGGCCACGTTTTCCGTAATACAGGGAGGTCATCATGTCACGCTGCACTGCATGAGATCCTGTGGATCCTTAGATCCTAAGGTTTTCAAATATACCTAATGCTTTCACATCTTGTCCTAAGGTAAGATTCGCGTTCTGTACAAAAGGTAAAGGGCCAACAGTGAAGGGATGGGGGGGGGGACCAAAACCATAAAAGGGATTGAATAATAAAAGTTGTAAAGCAAGGTGAGAGTGACACAAGAAACAAAGTTCTGAAAAACATCAATCTACGCTCCTTACTGAACACAAAAATCAATTATTACATACAATATTAATGAGAATACTTGGACTTGATTCTCAATAATTACAGAGAATCGGAGTTATTATGTTGATAAACTCATAAGGCGTATAAAAAGGTCCATGCTTTTTAAAAAAAATAAAAGAACACACATTATTTCTATAGCTGGAAACAGAAATGAATGAAAGACATTTTTGTACAAAAACATGTCATACCAATGTGTACAAAAAAACTGTATATGAGTGGAACTACAATGTGAAGTAAAGTTTCTTTTTCATAGAATATTTTTTATTCCCACAATTAAGATGGGAAAAGTAAAATTCTCACTGAAATGTAAAGGCCCATGACCATAGTAGTTTTATAGGCTTTACTTTTTTAGTAGTTTAAGTAGTTTTGTCCTTTAGATCCACTACTGTGATAGTGGAGACAAGAATAGTTGAGTAAGGTTAGATAACGGTTGAGTGAAGACTAGGTTGCATCAGAGTTCTCAACTCTGCATGTCGAATCAACACCGATTTACCTTGACACTTGAGTATAATACATTCTATAAAATGATTGTTTATCATGTCTGGTAATAAACCTCATTAAACACTGACCTGACATAGTCAACGTGGCTTTTAAAGTGGTTGCAGAAAGGATTCCCTTCTAACGAGAGATCCACCAGCTTCAAACCCTTGATTTTATCAAGTTCTCGCTCCGTCTTCAGCTACAAAACATGAAGTCACACAGATTGGCAAAAAAGCATGAGCAAAACGATTACATACAGGTAATTACAGCACAATTACCTCATTGTGGGAGAGATTGAGAACGGTCAATTTGGAAACTTTTTTGACTATATCAGCAAAGTCGTCCAGCCTGTATAACCGGTTGTTGCTCAAGTTCAGACAAACCAGCTGTCAATGAAGGAGAAGAAAAACAATGGAATGAGTCTTGTCGTTTATTGGGGGTGGAGGGAAAAGTGTGTCTTTTCGTACCTCAGAAATATTTTCCTCTATTATCTTGATGACCGCTTGCATTGAGTTCTTCCTGTTCAAAATGACCTCGATGTTCTGAGAAACCAGATCTGCCAAAATACACAAAAGAAGCACTTAAAATAGATGTCATTACACCCAGTCATGCTCAAAGTAGATCTGAATCAAACCTGGATCAATTTTGATGTTGTTCAGATCAAGAGCTTGCTGAGAGCCATCAAAACGCTTGGCCATGCATTGCTGATGTGAAAACACACACAAATTAAATCCTCCTGCTTTCATGATGAAGATTAACACTAAGGAAAACACATTTCTTAAAACTCTTACCTTCAAGTGGTCTAGATCAGCACTCTTCATTTCAGTGTGAATGAAAGGAGGTGGTGGGCAGCTGTGTTGTAGAACGGCAACCTATGTAACAGAAATAATAGCTTATAATAATAACTAGATTGGGCTCTATTTATAATGCTGCTTTCACAAAGAAACCCTAAAAGTGGCAGGCACGGTGGCCCTGAGGGTAGCGCTGCTGCCACACAGCAAGAAGGTTCCGTTTGTGACTCGAGGTGTGAGTTCGAGGCCGGCTGGGGCCTTTCTGTGTGGAGTGTGCATGTTCTCCCTGTGGGTTTCCTCCGGGTGCTCCAGTTTCCCCCACAGTCTGAAATTTGGCAGTGTTTGTGAGTGTGTGCGAGTGTGTCTGTAATTGTGATGCCCGGATGTGAGTGGACGCAGGCGCGTTTCTGGCGCATGATTGGACGTTGAGACGACCTTGAGTGCGCCTAATAAATTAAATGAATTATTTTTATTAAAGTAATAATATCCTAACAACATCAGCAAGCAAAATCAATCTCAAATTAAATTATCTTAAAATAAAACTAGTTAAATGTGTTGTTAATGCACATTCTGTACACTCCCTATGTAATCAAGTTCTGAGCATTTCTAAGGCGCTTTTTACAGTTTAACTGTCTTAAAGCGCACAAGATTTGAGGTCATTATGTATGTGGTAGTGTGAGTCTTAGGTAAACTCCTCGGGTTTAATTTGCGTAATTAAGAATGAGGCTACTCCACTTGCGGATTAATCATTAGTTTGTTGAGAGTCAGTCTGAGTCAAATCTTGATGGTTTACCTTATATCCCTCTTTGTCTGTAATTTTCTGTGAGATTCTACTCAAAGCATGAGCAGCTGCAGAGTCATCAACGTAAAAGACAACTTTGTTGTTTTCTGCGTGATACTGTTGAAAAACACAAAAGGAAGGTCCATTTAAGGCAATGCGATAAAAGTAGTAATGGGCAATCGATCAAAGTAGAAAATGGGTAATGGGTAAATACTCACATTAACATCTTGGAATGGCATACAACTGGCACTACGAAGAGAAGACAGAAGCCAGTTCTTGTCATACTTCTTTCCATTAGGAATCTGGTGTCACACAAATATTGAATTTATTAGAATTCAAATTAAAAGCACAATGATGGCCAGATGTTTCTAGACGTTAATGAAACACTTGTGGGCTTACTGTAATTTTAAACCAATTCTTTCGGTTTCCATCAAAAGCACCAGAACCACCAGGACCCCCTTTGAAACCGTATCGGTCTCCCCCTCTTTCTCTATTTCTATCTCCTCCTCCTCCTCCTCCATCACCACCACCGCCACCACCACCGCCTCCTCCTCGTCGTCGTCCTTTTCGGTTGCGTTCCTGGCGATTGTGTGGCCGACCATAAGGATTACTGGGAAAAAATTCAGACGTGAATCCTTGACAAAAAAAAACATCCTTCTGCTTTAGTAACACTTACAATCTCTGGTTGTCTTGTGGACCCTCTGACATGTTTACATCACCATCATCATCTTGTAATCTTGATCTAGGTCCAGGACCAGGACCCCAGCCGCCGCCACCTCCACCACCTCCACCACCACGATGTCTCGGTCTTACAATCTGGTCGCTGTACATAGGAGCCCGAAACGGTCCCCTGCCTTTGCGGTTCCGATGCTTTGGACCACCACCAACACGATCATCGTGCTCTGGAATTCAGGAAAGTGATGTCAGCACAGGATAAATCTAGAAATGCGTTCTAAACAGAATCCTGAAACCACTATCCGACCTAGAACAATATTTAACGCGTGCAATGTGATAGAAACAAAAACGACTTTTAACAGAAAGCACTGACTTGTTTGTGTTATATGGTTTAACGTTGTGGATTGAATTTGGGCAATTCAATCGGGAATTTTGTCTGCTTATAAACTCATTGTAGAACATTAATAGTTAAAACATTCAAATCTTCCTGAGATTATGTAAACACTTAGCAAGCAGGCTAACAGCTACAACAATGCAGCGGGCCACGACAGATAGAACAACCGATACTTCACATATGGAACACAAAAGTTGTGATTCGGTTAAACATATTTACACTATTATTATTTAGGTAAACTTGTTTTAGGCGCGAGTCAACGTGTGACTGAGCAAACTCACCGTTATAAAAACGCGAGTCGTCCCCTGTCGCCATTTCAGCGTCGCCTCAACGTGTCCTACAACTCATGTATCGACAAAATCTAAACAATGAGAATTGAAATTAGGTCGGTCGTCGATACGATTTTAAGGCATAATAAACAGTTTATTTGATCCCTAGCTTTAGTTTGTCCTTCCAAAGTCTAGTGGAAAATTCTGCTTTGCTGTTGCTAAAGGACCCGTGCCGTGTGTTTGTGAATCGACCGAGCCGTTACTGTCTATCTACTGACAACTAGTGGCCAGTGACGTAATTGCAAGGGCCTTTGGTGTCTGTAGTAAAGTACGCACTGTACCGGTAATACAAAGTTGTACAAATATTAGATCATTAACACGGCACTGTTATATTAAAACCAATTCACAATTTGTATATTTTTCTTGTTATGTGCAATATCTTCACGCTACTATTTATTGTTGGTCACTTTTTACTTATTTGTATTATACGAAGATTTTTTATGCAGATGTACATTTCTATTTTTTTGCTTCTTTTATTATTATCAGATTTCTCTTTTGTGTGAGCAAATGTAACCGAAAAAGCAATTTCCCCCTGGGGATGAATAAAGTTTTTTTAATTTGAATTTACACGTTCTTGTGAATAATATTAATGCATAGCAAAATTAACAATATATTGTGTATGGAGTTTATTAATAAAAATACACTATAATATGACCTACAT
>SOMO01000142.1:201731-225255 GCA_028128575.1 Paedocypris carbunculus
AAACGATCATCAAGTTATGTGGATTTCCAAAGGATCAAATAGACATTTATCTTTTATCAGCATCCACAAACATTGCAAAAGAAAAACTGCTGGGCAACATGAATGCAATTCTAATAGCATTACATCACAGATGAAGACAAACTGAAATTTTCTTCTTTCGGATCTGTCTGTATTTTAATTCTAAAAGTGCTGTAGCTGTGACTCAGTTAAATGTAAACAAAACTACCTGTTGACCTCTATATGACCTCCATGAGGTAAATGTTTGAATGCAAAAGCAGTGCTCATTGAGTCTCGAGGGTTATTTTAATACCATCGCAAAAGCAATGTTGAAGCTACCAAGTAACAAAACCTCTCCTATGAAAGAACATCTGTGTACATCTGGCTGGTCAGGGGCCATCAAGTCTCATCTTCTCTGTCGAAGACTGAAGCCTGAAGACTGCGTTTGGGCTGTTTCATCTTTGTGAGTCTCTTTGTCCATTCCTACCACCCCCTGCGTTTGATCCTCTTCATTTAAAACGGTTGCTACAACAGGAAGGGCTTCAAGAAAAATGGGAGCACTGTCTGAAAAGAAAGCATAAGCTGATTAGCAAATTGCATCCAGTGAGTAGAGCTCACATTGGCTGCACAAAAACTATGAATTTGTCTTAGCAGATTTACCATTTCCGTCCTCGTTGAGGAGACTGTGGTCATCTGTGCCAATCACACTAGGAGTGTCAAGCTCACCTACTTACACAACAAAGACATCAACATATCAACCATTACTACTGTATGATGCATTGTGGCTTTGCTTCTGAGAGTAAAATTGTAATGATGTGCCTTTTACCTTTGTTCTTAAACGCTGTTTGTTTGGATTCTTGAGGTGAAAGGGCTACTTCACTGCTGTCCCTGTACGCCATGGCTGAGGGTGATCAAGAGATGTAATGCGTCTACGTGTGATCAGGAAATTTGACAATCCTTGGTTGTTAAATCTTACCGGGACTGCTGGAGGATGAGTGCATGCGCTTGCGAGCATCTTCTTTTCTCATCTGCAGACGTGTGGAGTCTCCCATCATTACCTGTTCACATAAATCACAACGTGAACAACCAAACATTGAAATTGTTTGTAAGGGTAAATTTGTATAGGTTACTTACTATTTTAACATCTATGGCTATTCGATGGCACATTTAACAATATGATCTGGTAACAATACAATCTATACATAAAAATAATATCCTTGATAACGCTTCAAAACAAGCTCAATATTACTTTTTAAAATTAGATTTACACAAAATTTATTTTTGATAGTTAACCACAAGAAATATATTTTCCAATGTTTTTTGATAAAAACAAAACCTGTCCCCATGAAGTTAAAAATATGAAAACGTAAAATACATTTAGGTCATTTTGGAGCCTCTTCTCAGTTCAGTAAAAAACTATTTGTGGAGTCTTATAAAAACAACTTCATCTAGCCTCGGTTTGGTGTAGGTCTAGATATTGATTTTTGTGACTTTTAGTTTTGTTATGTGGATATTGATTATTCATCTTGCTACTTTCAAGCACATAATAATTTATTAAGTACTTAATGTCTGAAGATGGAATTATACAGTTTATATGTCTGAGGGTGTTTTCTTTTCTTTTTTTTTTTTCTTTTTCGAAAAGTTGAAGAATGCAGGGCTGAGATAGATGGACCTACCTTCACCCTGACCTGCTCTGGAGGATATAGTCCACCCCAGATGAACTGCAGGTAACTGAAGAGCACAATGACACTGAGAAAGGTGAAGTTACTTAACACTCCAACGACTGCCGACATTACTGGAAAATTGTACAATAGGAATCTGCCAAAGAAAACAGGAGACAAAATCACATAACTTAAAGGGTCAGTCTGGTCTAGCTAGACAGCTCAGTAAATACCTAATGCCGGTGAAGTGTGCATGAATCCTCAGAAATGCAGAATAAATCTGAACCTTGCGAGACTGGATCTCTATTACAGACCCAATAGCCGGCTGGAACTGTGAGGAACATCATCACAAGGTATGTATTCAAAACAACAACAACAACAACAAAAAGCGTAATTGTTATTGGCTAAACTTGCAGAGACAACTCACAAGATCTGATTTGAAATCTGGGAATAGTTCCACCTCGATGAGCTGTTTCTGTTCAGATAAACCAGTGAGCAGAAAGGGGGAGAACAGCAGCGTGCTCATGGTCTGAAGCAGACTGGAGCGGTAGTGCAGCATTGCCTGATGGGAAATACATTAATAACAACCAAATGAGTGCAAACACACCTGGTTTCTTAAATAAAACAACATCTTTCTTGTAACCAATCCTCCCAAGAGAAGTAACAGCAACAGTAATAACAATACAGATTAGGACGACGGAATGAATTAGCAGAATAAATTAAACTCACAAGTCAGAGTATTGTAAACATCTACTGCAGCGGTGGGCAACCCGTGGCTCTTGAGCCTCATGCGGCTCTTTTACTAGTTTCATGCGGCTCATCAGGAGCTTTCACATGACATCAAATATGCACACAATGTTAACTTTTGAAAAAAAAAAAAAACTAATATTATCATGTTGGTGTGGTTATTTTCATTAAATCTGTCTGAGCAGAGGTCTGTGTGTGTGCGCGTGCATGCAAGATTGGGATGGGATAATGTTTATGTGTGCACGTGTGTATGATGTGGCTCTTTGCAGCTCTTTGTGGCTCTAACACAGAAAAAAAGTGGCTCTTAGTTTCTAACTGGTTGGCCACCCCTGATCTACTGTATATAAAGAAACATGTACTAACAAAATAGGAAGATACACAGAACGCCCGACATTTGATGTCACAAAGGTTGAGTCATGATAAATTAGCCATATATTTCGCAAACAAGGGATCTATATGCAAACTATATGCCACATGTGTTGCTTCACTCACTGAGCGAGCCACTGAGTGAACGATGGTCCCATCCGCGGAATAGCAAGACATTTTGACCATGAACATGCCAAGCTGTTCATTAACAGGAGATTCTGGCATTTCCAGGTCCAGAGAGATCCTGTAAGCCTGACCAGACATCATCACCTTCCAGACAAAAATATCAAAATTAGCTATAGATTAACCAAAAAGCACATTGAACAACAGTATTGACAACTCTAATACTTTTACATTCAAACATGTTGTAAGTTTGAATTGTTTTGTTCTGACAAAAATTCTTGAATGCCGAGAGCAGCTACACATGTAATTATGCAATAATTTAGCACAAGCATTGCCTGGAAATCCAACACCCTTTATTGCATATTACCAAATAGAAAGGAATATCAGGTTTCCATGTGTCCGTTTAAATATGTAAAAATATATTTTCTAAAAAAATTTTCAATCCATTCATTTTCAGTGCTGCTTTCCCATTTCTAAGTCACAAGGAGCTGCAGCCAGAACTGTGGGCCTGATGGCGACACACACCCAGGATTGATTGTGAGTGAGTGTGTCAATGTTGCCACTAGGGACCATATCGAAACTGTGGTCGGTGTTAAACCAGTAGAGTGAACACACACAAACCCAGAGCAGTGTGTGTTAACAAGGCATGGTGCCTTCGGAGCATGTGAAGGTCAGTGTCTTGCCCAGTGACACAGATGTGACCCACCAGACAGGGATTTGAACCTGCAACACTTGGACTACAAATGCTGACTAACTAAACACAAAGTGGGACACACAGACCAACATTCACTCTCTCGCTCACGGTCAATTTTACAAACTACAATTCTCCTAAACGCATGTGTTTTAGAAGACCCATGACAGCATACAGAGAACATGCATAAAGAACTTGCAGTATTTTACATCAATTTTAAAAATCCACCTGGTCTCTTTGATTCTTCAAGAATGAGATGTTCGCTGTGGGAAACGAGCAGAGGACTGCATCCAAAAGCTCACAGTCTGTTCTGAAAAGCAAGAACGAAAAACCCACCATTTAGCTTCAATTTTCTCATTAAGGACTGGTCTCATTCTTCCAACAGTATTTGTTCACTCAACCAAACTAATTAGAAGCTCAGTCGTGCATTAACAGATTGTTTCGACCAACACTGATGTGTTTGTACCTGTAGCTGAAGTGCACTGATGTAGAGAAGCTGACACTGGGCATGTAGGAATAGTAGAAGCTTCCATACAGGAAGATGGAGACCCAAAGGAGAAGCACAAGCACGCACAAAAGAATGGCGGCCCTCAGCAGGGTCCTGCGAGCCCTCAGCAGAGTCACCGCTACCACGTCCTGAACCCAAAGCAGCAGCGGACCCATTGCTGCGGCAGAAGTTGCCAGCCCCTCTTCGTCACGTCTTCTTCTGCCCGTCAGTCCACCAGCTCCACCAGAAGGGTTCTGCCCGTCTTTAACCATGAAACCCACCTCACATTTCACATCTGACATGTGCGTTTCCTCATTGTATCCATATATATTATTGCATACTATACTATATATAGTATGTCAGTCTTTCTGCAGATATCATCGAGGATGTTGAATTCCGAGATGCTGAATTCCCTTCAACTCATCGGGGACGGTCCATAGTCAAACATAGCACTAAAATAGAAAATGTATATATTTAATACTCTGTTATATAGGAAAATGACAGCAAATATAGCAAAATATATGACATTTTAAAAATTAGAGAGCAAAGATTATGTCTAAATTCTAAATTTATTAAGAACATTTTTTCAGTAGTTATAATAATACTCCTAATAATATCGAGCCCTAAAGCCTTAATGTACATTAACATGACGTTAAACCTCCATTATCAAGTTTGCTTTAGCAATACTTATTATTCTAAGAACTAACATGCACATTATTCAAGACACTCGTCAATTCATCTTTTTTATCGATTAAATGATTAATGAAAAAGACCCGCGAACAGAAATATACTTGCTATAAAATATATACCTGACTTTAGTAACCCGCCTGCACTTGACTTTTCCTCTGTAACATGCAGCACAGCAGTACTGACGCAACGTTTCATAAATTCCATAAGAACAAATGATCTCCAAAACAAACTTAACAAAATAACACTCAACGATGTCACCCAAGAAGTTTATAGATCAGAGCACAACAAAGATGGCGAACACGCAGTGTCATCTCCATCGGCATGAAAGAAAACATCATACGGCAAACGACGAGGGTCAAAAATGTCTTTAAAACGGCGAATGGTCCTCGTGTATTATTTTGCTTTCTCCCTGTAGCTTATCAAAATTAGTGAGCGTAAAAATAATAATTTACCAAAATGTATTACTATTCTTTCATTTTTACAAATCGAATGCTTTCAAATACATATATGAATACGGTATATCCATCCACTCACTCATTTACTACAGCTTACTCCATTTCTAGGTCCCGTGGAGCTGGGGCCTATCGCAACAAGATAGGTGGCCAACTATTCACAGTGCTGACACAAATTATTAAATATAAAGACAATGCTTAGAAATTGTATTCAGTAATTCTCCATTTGTGTTTCCATTTCCACTTTCCATCCAGACACAATTAATGTGCATACATTTTGTTCTTTGACGAATCTATGCGTTTGTTTCAGCTCAGGACTGATTTCTCTAGCATAATTCAGACAGCAGATTGCAACAAGGAAGTGTAACATGATCATCAGTGTACGTAAATCAGTGGCTGGTGTGGGATTTTAGCCGAGGTGGGAGAGACCACTGAGTTAAAATGGTGCCACGATTCAAGACAAAGAGGCTGAGACTGCAGCAGTTACCATAGTAACGGAGCAGCAAAAGGGACGACTTAACTACTGGTTTAGAATGAGCTGGTTCATCCTTAGTTATCAACGTAAAACAAACCTGTTGCCATCAAACACTTGACTGCACATCTAAAAATTAATGTGTTTAATTTTCCCTGATCTAATTGCTTTCCCGTTTCAGCAATCTGCATCAATACATTTGCTTCTCACCCCGTGCTTGTGTAGAAATGGTACGGTCCACCAGCAGAAAAAAAATTCCAATGGGCCTTGGTCTACGGCTGGAATGTTCCATTGGTTGCAGAGGGGAGATTCCTGTTAGGCTTGTGTTCAGTGTAGCAGAATTGCAGTGCACTGGACTGTACAGAACTGGGTAGCATCCACACCGTCTATGAGGGTGCGGTCTCGCTGCACCGAAAGCAACATCACAGACAGATAGAAAGAAGGAATAAGAAAGAAGAGGAGGGCGAGACATCACCAGAAGAGGAATACAACAAGGGTAGGAAAGAGGGCTAAAGGGGGTAGGGAGAGAGAATGGATAAAAGGCCCAGATTGACAAAAATGGACGATTACATCTGTGTGGTATTTCTGCTCAGAGCTAGCCATTTTGTTCTTCTCAGTGTAATGTACATGATTTTGCTAATGTCTGTGTACGTATTTTGTACTATATGTGGGCAGTCTTTATCCTGCCTAACGTTTATTGACGAAATAGATTATTTAAATTACGAGCAATATCTGTTTTGTGCAGCTGTGGTTGTCATTTGCGTATCTATCTGGCCTAGATTTTGGCTGCCTGCTGGCAACACGTGATCCATTTATTTATAAATACCTAATGGTTTATGATGCAAATGTATGTGTAACATTTGTCTGTGTTAATGTAAAAATTAATTATTTTCTGCATAATACATGACTGTCCTTTAACATAATTACAGTGATCAAATGTGATGAAGTCAATGCTATTTATTATAATATTAGTTCAGACA
The DNA here is from genome assembly GCA_028128575.1 of Paedocypris carbunculus. Lineage (NCBI taxonomy): Eukaryota > Metazoa > Chordata > Actinopteri > Cypriniformes > Paedocypris > Paedocypris carbunculus. The sequence continues at coordinate 208,398 of SOMO01000142.1, forward strand.
CACATGTACGGTATACACAGTACACATGTATACTGTATATTGTGTGTGTGTGTGTGTGTGTATTTACAGATACAGTATACTGTCTTTATACATACAGACACACATGTACATATTTTTACAGACTGTACATATAATGTGTGTCTTGTAAATGAATGAAAGGATTCCGGTGAGTGATTTGTATCACTACCAGATCATTGGTGATAATAATCTCCAAGGAGAGGTTTTGGCTTTCTAGGGCAGTGGCTTTTAGTGAGCCGTAGTAAATGACACCAAGTTAAAACAGGAAGTGATGTGTGGGGAGTAGAGCTGTGGACCACAGAGCATCTTCATAATGCAGAGATGCTTCTCGGACCAAGACTGAGTGCTCAGACTGATGTTCAGTCTCATTTAAACAAAAATTGAAAAGAGATTTTAGCTTGAAGAAATGGCAGATTCCTTTCTTTGCACTCAGCAAGAAATATGTCTTGTGAGCTTCTGCCGTCACTGAAAATGTGTGTATATGTGACAGGATGAAAGGAGACACCCCTGTGAACAGCACCATGAGCGTCGGTCAGGCCAGAAAGCTGGTGGAACAGCTAAAAATCGAAGCCAGTTTTTGTCGTATCAAGGTAAGAAGCAGAAGGGTATCAGCTTCAATCCAGTGAGCTAATTTTTCCTGATGTGAGCAAACATCTGGAATCAGGTTAATAGGTATGACCTAATTTTCTAATCCCCGCTGGTGAAAATGTCCTTGTGAAATACAAAGCAGCATTCAACTGCTTCAAGTTCTTCAAGCAGTGACCTCAGCTCTGTATTCTGCCTGTCAGAAAAATAAATGAACCAAAACAAATAAGTATTTTTGTATTACCAAAAATAACCGCATGAAATCAGTTTTAATCTGAATCAATGTGAACATTTGACCATCAAGAACTGATCCTTTGTCCTGAATTTGTAGGTGTCTAAGGCAGCGGCGGACTTGATGGCTTACTGTGATGCCCATGCTTGTGAGGACCCTCTCATCACCCCTGTGCCCACCTCAGAAAACCCATTTAGGGAGAAAAAGTTCTTCTGTGCTCTTCTCTAAGTATGAGGCCGGAAGAACGGGATTAGTGTCATTTAGACGATAATTTGTGTACGCACATCACACCAACACAACAGGACACAAAACAAATGAATTAAAAATTGAGGTAGTAGCGAAAAATGCTACAATTGATGGCAAAAATAAACATTTGAGGATATTGAATTTTTTTTTTTAAATAAACCCTAATTTCCATTTTAAAGAGCAATTGACAGAAGACAATTCACACATACAAGCACATTGTTTTTTATAATTGCAAGGAATAGGTGTGGGTCTAAATATTTAAATAATTAAACAATAAATGACTGGACTTTTTATTAGGTTGTCACAAAACACAACCAATGTTGAGATTATTTTGAACGTTGCTAGCCATGTCTGTGCCGTTAAGATCGCCGTGTGAGCAAGTGTGACAAGGCCAACAGTTCTAAAGGGGTGTTTTCAGACCACCTGGACATTAAAGGAAATAAAGTGTGAAATACGGTTGAAATATGTCAAAACGAAGCATTTGTTGTCCTAAGTGATAGAATAACTACAAAGTACAATAAAAGAATTAAACCTTTTAAACACAAGGACTTAGTCTCTTTTGTATGTTCATTTTTTTTTTAAATTACCAATACAAACGGGTACATGCTTATTAGCATGTCACTTTAATTAAAAAAAAAATTGTTCATGGAAGATTTTACATGTTTAAAAGCTGCAAATGATTTTACCAATTTACAAACAAGCAAATATCTGTGTTGACAAATGTTGCATGAGCACATTTAATACAAACTCCTACTTTAAGGCATTTTTATTTGTTTGATGATCAGGGTTTTAAGAAACAAACGTCCATCCTAACATGCAATTTTTTTCACATGATAACTGATAGACAAAAAGCTTCTAGAAACTATAAAAGCTCATTTGCATTGAAATACAACTTGAAAATGGTTTTAAAACTTCAAACAGTGTCTGGCAGTTCAGAATAAACCTTCATTAATTTGGTTTTGGCAAAGCACAATTATTGAATTAAAATAGTGTTAAACTGTTCCCCCTTTAAAAGATCCAGTGTGAAGATTGAACATTATCTGAATAGAAAAACGAACAGTGATGTTACAAGTGCAACCATCTAAATGAACCTTGAACAGACATCGGCTAAATAGAAAATTAGCACATACGATATGAACGTTCAAACTGGAAAAGGTGAGGTAAACGCATTCAGCACAGAAAAGTGGATGGGGAAAAAAAAAAAAAACAAACTACAGGAAAGAGTCACACCACTCTTTCAGGCAGCTATAACAGTCGCCTTGCTGTTTGGAGTTGGCTCCACATGTGTCCTTCAACCATTCCCGAAACAACTCCTCATCTTTCTTAAGCACCAGGAACTGTCCTAGAACAACATAAGCCTGCAAAGAGACAAAAACATGAATTCAGAAATGCTCACAAAATTAGCATTCATTTGCAAAGTCATTTTCAAGAATTACGTTTGATTAATAATAGAGTATAATATACAGCAAAGCCAGGAATAAAAAATAAATATGAGGCAAGTGTATTTGACCACTTGTATAGCATTCAAAATTTTCATGTTACAATTTATTCCAGGCCTCCTGAAAATCGGTGGTATTGTATTTTTCAGATTGGAAGTTGCACTAGATTACAAGGTACGCCATATTTAAATCTTTACGATAATTTCAGGATCATTTTCACTTACAGGACACAATCATTCCCAGATAAGCGTGATTTGCTACTAAATATTTTAAGCAAGCCTTATAGTATGAAAAATACGATAATTATACTTTACCTTGTCAAAACCTTTTTCTTCCAATCTATTCCCCAGCACTTCACCAATTCCGGCAAGTGCGTTCACGGTCTTCTCCCCCATGGGCTCAGCCACAAAGTCCTTGTGTTTTTGCGACGTTGAAGACATGGTGTGGTTTTACGTGTATGAAGGCCAGACAAAGATTCAAACTGATATTTTCATTAAAACTGCGAGGGGAGAAGAAGCAAAGGAGTTCAACGGTGAACTTCAAAAACCTCAAGAGTATGCAAGAACTCAATCAATTACACACGACCGAACTGTGATAAAAATGTAAAAATATAAGATTGGCTTTCAGTTGAAAGTTCTTTACATTCCAAGATCCGCTTCAGGGGATTATTAATAATTAGTCACAATGAAAAGCAAAGTGAAAGCTAGTTACAGTTGCTCGTGTTTTAAACGTTTCTGCTGCGGTTGGTCTCCGTGAGACATCAAACAAATATCGTCGCGTCACTACAAATACAATAGCCTAATTTACATAATTTAGAAAATAATCTCGGAACTGTATCAAGTGGTGTAACAAAGAATTAATACAGGGGTTGAATTTAGTAAATTCAAGAAAGACAACACTTTAAGAATAGATCGAAAAGTTTTTGTTTTTCACGTCCTGCCTAATTTTCTACGCAATCCCTCGAACGCACAGACGCCATTATTCGTCTAATAATACACAAAAGACGAGAGCACAACGGAGGCAAAGAGACTTAGAAACATAACTTTACATCAAAAGCTTACAACATACCTCTACGCGAACATAGACGGACTACAATTCTCATCAGTCGCCGTGCTGTTCACAGACTCAAGGCGCCTAAAATATCTCTCACAACGCTGCTTCCTGCCCTGATCCCGCCTAACGAGGACGGCTTCACTTCCGTTTAAAAAGCGCTGAGGGTTTAACTCGCACTGTCCTCTAGAGGCCGAGGGGTCTTACTGCATCTTTTTACTCTCTAAAACGAGGTTATAAACACTCTATAAAAAGAGGTTTTATTTCCTAATACTGTATAGAAATTAAATTTAACACCTGAATGATAATGAAACATAACGAGTAAGTGCCCATTCAAATGTAGTAGAGTAAAGAGTACAGATACTCTCAAATCAAAAATGTAGTCAAGTATATAAGTAGCTTTTATTTTTTATACTCTGTACATGTAAAATACTTGTTACAAAAAATACTTATGAATAAATAAATAAATAAAGTAACAAAGTCAATTTACACAAGTACAGTACTGTACTTTACACCACTGATACATGCCACTTTTGGAAGAAAAAGGATAAGGAAAAGGATAAGGAAAGTGGTGATGGAATGTACTTCATCAAAACAGTATTAAAAATTTAAAAAGCTAGTTGGAGAAGTATAAAGTTATATAAAGTCTACCTACCATACGTTGTGGACCAGTATTAGGCCACAAATGGTTTCAATCTTATTCCATACCAAACTGAAGAGCGAAACACTGAACACAATTTGCCTGGTCGTCTAGTTTCATTATGGTTTTGCCACCAGTAAACTTTGTTTCACTTTTCTTTTAAAGTAATCTAATACAGTACAAAGCAAACAATCTAAATGACATATCCCAATTATTTTGCACTTGGAAGTAAAAAAAATGTACTGTAATTATTATAAAAATATGATATAATTACAGACTTTGATGACTAATTTTTTATACAGTCTCCAGTCCATGCTTGTCTTAATTGCCAAATTTGTCACTATTTGTTCTGTAGAAAATACGNGTAAAAGAAGGGGGGGGGGGCAGAAGTAGAAAGTAAAGGAGAAAAAGGATATAGAGATAGAACACAAGCAGAAAGAGAGAAGGGGGATATTATTAAGCTTTTATTTTTACTCCTACATCCTCAAATTTAGAAGCTTTAGCACGTGTATCTTCATGACCCATTTACAGCCAATTCAGAGGATCATGAAGCTACTCATGTCTTCCAGTGTCCGGTCCAAATTGGAATTGAGAATGGGGTCATTATAAAGCTGACTCAAGCTGGCGAGTGTCCTGCCAGAGGCATAAGGCGGTCAAAGCAGAAAAAGGAGATCTGCAATTGAGACCTAATTAATCCAGGGGATTAATCCCCTCAAACGAGATTATTTATTTTAAAGTATTGTTTTTTTGTCCTTAAACAATATTAACAATAGCTTTACAAGGCAAGCCGTGGAGGAAGCAGTGGAGAACACGTGTCTTCACAAAGAATGAGGGGACACAATGTGCTGCTGTGTTGACTTGATCTCTGTGGGCGGAGCGTCAGTCCAACTCTGACGCCTATACATTTAAAATACAAGTATGTTACCTATACATGTTATTTTTTGTACATAATGATCTCTTAACAACATGTGATTAGTCATTTGCATTATATATTAGTAACTTGAACATTTTACAACAACAAAAGTAAGATTTATTGTGACAAATGTTGCTCTTTAAGACAACACATGTGGTTTAAGGAATAAGAAGTAACCAAAAAAAGTGATTTCAACAAAAGCTTAGTTTTGAAAGTGTAGTATAAGTGTATGAAAGCAGTACAGTCTTGTTTCAGATGTTGAGCCAAGTCACTTGCTAAAGGCACGTGGAAGCACATCCTCTTTAAAGAGAAGTTTGCCTGAAATAACCACAGCTGCACATGTGCCACCAACACCATATATCACACTTAGATTTGATGTACTACTTAGAAAAGCCAACAGATCAAACTGTGAATGGGAAAACTGAAAAGTTTACATCTGAGAGATATGACTTGTTTATTATTGATGCTTTGTGATTTTGATTGTATTTTCTACTGACGGAATTCCCACTTTAATCTTCAGTCTCCTATTGTGGATTAAAACAAAAGAGTCACGAGACTTGATCTAATCAGGATTATTTGCTCGAATTGGCCTAACACATAATTAGGTCAAAGGTAAAATGTTTTTTACAAAGATTGTGTTCCGAGTTTGTACATTTAGGAAACATCATTGAATACACGGTTTCCAATAAATACACGTCAAACAAAACGCTAAGATTAATAATAAGCAAAAATAAATTTGACTAAACTGTAAAATTGAGATCTTGTCTAGTAATCTGCATATTTATGTTTTGCTTTCAACGAAACTTTTCTCACATGTTTCTGGGAAAGAAATATAACACTGAAAACACCATGGCATGTTTTTCTTGGTACAAAAACAACAGGGAGGAGAGAAAAAAAAGCAAGAGACACGTTTTAAGGTAGAACTGTCTCAAACGTACCGGATCTTTAATGTACTGTACTTGAACAAGCCGTAGTAGTTTTGGTTCGCACTGTATTTTAAACTTGTTGAGCCATTAAAAAGAACACAAAATGGAAATGCATTGAAGTTGCAATCGATTTCTTAAAAAATTAACAGCATAATATGCTATAAGGTGGAATTGAACCGTCTGTAAATCCAGAAAATGTCGAATAACCGACCATTTTACACTGATTGATTGACTGAAACTCTAAAGATGCATAAAAACGATTAATAAAAATGAATCTCAATAGTGCGAAAACTGGTCTGCTCTGTTCCGCCTTAAATGTGGGCGGGGTTAATGAACCACGCTGCGCGTGAGCGCTCAGTGACATATAAAAACCCTTCGGGAAAATCATATACTATTTGGCTCGTGTGCTACTCTAAGAGTAATTACGTTTTTTCCGAATATTTTTACTTAGTTTAAGAGACTTCATTGTTTCACAAGGATTGGTAAGTCTGATTAATTAATATACTGTACAACCGTCTAAAACGCATTTTTTGTATATACAAGTACTATTGAATACTATTGTGTTAATACACACTATTGTGTGTATTAACATTTGCACGTAAATTAATCATTTTATGCCGTATACTTATGTTCGTCATTTACTGTCAATCGGATTAACCGGCATAAAACAAGGCCGAATGATTCGGATTCTGCGTTGACAGAACCGGACGAATCCGGTTTACAGAATGTCACGTTGCAGATGTTCAATAAACAAATATTTAACATCTTTATATATTATTTTTTTTATGTTATCGGTAATAGTTTTAGTTGTTGCGCTAGGTCGTTCAAGATCAAATTACCCATCAGCCACCGGGCATTTTATTAGCGTTCAGATTAAATTAAATGTATAACACACGAGCCGTAAAACGGCATTATTTATCTACAAATGTTTTTCGGAATACAGTAGGTATATCGTTTCAACGTATTGATCGACGTTTTTGTCAACGATTTAGATGATGCAATATTACGCCGGCGTTGCTGGCGTGTCGTGTTGTGACGTCAGAGAGCTACTTTTTTAAATTGAGACGTTGCTACTAAATTTCACTCGTAGTAATCTAACGTCTTTTCTAGGATCTCTCAATTTACAAAATGAGCAAGGAAACTGAAGTGGATCTGAAAGACGTGGAACTCAATGAGGTGGACCAGGAGAAGCAGCCGATGACAGATGGAGAAGCAGGAACTAATCACGCCATCTCGCCGGTAACGGAGAAGAATGGCATTGTAAAAATAAAGATACCAGAGGAGGAGTCCAAATTCACTGGGCTATCTAAAGAAGAGCTTATGAAAGTAGCTGGGACCCCAGGGTATGATTTGCTTGTTTTGTCAGTCATATTTGAATGTTAATGTGATTGAAAAAAACCTCTGTTTATTCTGAATAGATGGGTCAAAGTTCGCTGGGCACTTCTGATTCTGTTCTGGCTTGGTTGGCTTGGTATGCTGGCTGGTGCAATTGCCATCATTGTTCAGGCGCCTCGATGCAAACCCCTTCCTGAGATGAACTGGTGGAACAAGGGACCTCTGTACCAGATTGGAGATGTTAAGGCTTTTGCTTCAGACCTTGAAGGTAAATCGAGGTTCAAATCATCAAATGCCATATTTTTTTGACACATCATTTAATTGTAATTAAATAATAAAAGTAAATATCAGACACTTTGAGTAGTTGTTTGTTGCTATTGTTACTGATTTTTTTCTTTTTTCCCATTTGCCATCAAGGTACAACGTGTACTGTACCTTGATGGCAAATGTACTCAAGTGGCTAATTTAAGTAATTAACAGAAACTATGTTTACAGTTTTTTTTTTTTTACCTTATTTAACCTTCATAATGTATTGACAGGAAAAATATTTGTGTTTGAATTCAGCCTCTGATTTTACAAATACATTTCGGGTGTGTGAAGGGTTTAGGAATTATGGGCATTGAGTTAAAAGTTGTGGTTCTGTCTACACATCGAGGGGGGAAAACTTTCAGGGTAGGTTTTTTTTTAAAATGCTGAATCTCATTATTCATGTTGATGAATCGGCATCTTGTTTCCTCCTTCCAACATTCCTTCCTTCTTTTCTCAGCTTGTAAGGCAATGCAATAAAACTATTTATTTTACAGGATAGAGAACTCATGTGTACCGATGTATGCAGCTGCTGTGTTTTGAAGAGTTTCATTTACTTTTGCCTCCAGGACTGTCTAAGAAAATGGAGAAGCTGGATGAGTTGAAGGTTAAGAGCCTGATTATTGGTCCAATCCATGGTGGTTCCAGTACTGAAAAGACTGAGGATCTAAAGCTGACTGAGGTTTCCACCGAGTCTGGCAGCCTGAAAGGCCTACATGACGTAATCCAGGCAGCACATAAAAGAGGGGGGCTTTTTTTTTTTTTTTTGCTTTAAATTACTCCACTTAAAATGATTGCCTTTAATGAGATTAATACCTAAATCCTCATTTTTGTTTTAGATTTGAATCTCAGTTTACCCTTATTTCTGTATAGGTATGTCTGTGGTTTTGGACCTGACTCCAAACTACAAAGGTGATCCCTGGCTCTCCACTGAAGCTCTCAGTAATGTAGTGGAACAAGTTAAGGTATGAACATTTCTACACCACATTCTGTGCTATACCCTATATGTATAGACTAAAGTGTTGACTTATTTGCAGAGTGCGCTGATCTACTGGCTGAAAGAAGGTTTGGATGGGTTCCTCTTCTATGGTGTTGAGACGGTTTCTTCTGAAGCACCCGATGGTTGGAAAGACATTCAAGCCATCATCCACAACAACACTAAAGATGAAAAGAAAAAGTATGTCATGCAGTGAGAATTCTTGAAGCATCTTGTGATGACGAATTTGCAATTTTTTACTTTTCAGGGTTCTTATTGGTGTCACCAATCGTTCCTCCTCTGACGAAATAGCTGCATTGTTAAACCGCACTGGTGTGGATCTGCTGCTTTCTGGCGCTTTAAGGTCCCAGTCTCCTCTGGCAATTGCCCAGACTGTTGAGCAGTTATATAACACACACAATCAGACGCAGCTGGCTTGGAATATTGGTGAGCGAAATGTGGGACACTTGGCTTCCATAGTGCACGATCATAGCGTGAAGCTGAACCAACTGTTGCTGCTCACTCTCCCCGGAACACCAGTCTTTAATTATGGAGATGAGATTGGACTCACAGATGTAAGAGACCCAGAGGCTTTAATCTAGTGGGCATTTTTAGATATTTTTCTTGAAGGATATACAAATCAATGTGTTTTTTTTTTTTATTCATTATTTTTAACAGACTAACAGCTCTGCAAACATGATCTGGGATGTACCAGGGGATGAAGAGATGGTAAGGAGTGATGTCAATACAGATGTACAATACAATACTGAATCTTGAAGAACATCTGCATTTATCTTTTTCATGTTGTGCTTTCAGAGTGCAGAGCTTAAGAGAAGTAGCTCTTTCCGGAAATTTTTCAAGGCTGTGAGTGAAGAAAGAACAAAGCAGCGGGCCCTTCTACATGGAGATTATGTGCCTCTGTTCAACTCGACTAATGCTCTGGTCTACGTGCGTATTTGGGACCAGAACGAGCGCTTTCTTGTGGCTCTCAACTGGCATGAAATGGAAACGGTCACATTTCAGCTGAAGCACGCCTTGATTCCTGATCAAGCTTTTGTGGTTTTAAACACCACAGACGGGTCCTCTCCTGGTGATGTGCTGAACCTAGCAGAATTGAAGCTGGGGCCAAAGCAGGGAGTCATGCTGAAGTTTCCTTACACAGCCTAAACACAAACTGATCTGTTTGTTGTCACCATTGTACGTGATTAAATGTTCCAGGGGCAGTCTGTTGCTTTTTTCCCCCCTTCAGAACATGCGTACAGTGGCCTTTCTAGGTTTATTTCTCTGTTACTTGGAATACATTCCATGGTCAATTGTTTTAAACAGTTTTAAACTTTTTTTAGTAATTTTAAGGCCACTAATGTTTCTGATGTACCCTGAGTGATATATCACGAAGTTGCATGAAAATTAAACGGCAGTAAAAGTTGAGCAATTGCCAAATTTTGTCTTTGTGTTTCTTTATATTCGTCTTTCAGTGATCTTGAGGTCATATTAATGTGGGGGGGGGGGGGTATTCAATTACATTCACTTGTTTTTCAAAGGTCATTTATACCAAGTACATTACACTTCCTATCTAAATAATAATCGTGAGTGGTGTACCACATTATTTTGAAAAGCTTAGTAAGTTAGAGGGCAAACTAGTCAGAGGATATTTTGTTTTGGTTACCCCCCCCCCCACCACCTTAAAGATTTATTGCTTCCTTCTGGTTTATCTTATTGTTTAAGCAATAAGCACACATAATTAGTTAAGTTTTGAGCTCAGTGTTTGTGGTGATTTGAGAGGGGGCTGGTACCAAACTCTTCTACTGTAGCCCCAATCTCTAGACCTCAGTGCTGGGACGTAACAGTACGTACTGTACTTAAATCAACAGTCCAGAACAACCGTTTGCAGAGTTAGAGGTGTGTGCAGACAGGCTACAACAGGTGGAGAAAGGTGTTATGTGTAATTTGTGAAAGTGGTAGATTGGTAGAAATCCAAATGATGAGGATTTATTTGGGAGTGATTAGATTTTACTTTATTGTCATTACACATGTACAAGTACAAGGCAAAAGTGCCAAATATTGGTTACAAGTTGAAAATATACATGAAAATGCACATGGACTAAGATGTGAAAAGTACTGTACTATGAACATACATTTAGGATGTCGCCCTCTGGTGGCAATCGTTTATCTTAGATTTAACGTGTGATGTCGCTCGTCAGTTTAACCGTCTCCCTAGTGATGTTTCAGCCACACGCCTCAGAAAACAAAAGGAGTGAGTGAATGAGGTTCTATAGGTTGAAGATCCAGTTTGTATCGACTTGTGCAGATCTTGCAACTTGCGAAGCTCTGTACAGCAAGCTAATATGATGTGATCGTTTTGTTGAAGGTTCACTGATCCTGTCGAAAAATCCCCGAACGTCGCACCACAAAAACGCAGTCTCTTCAAAATGTCTGTCTCTTTAAGTGCTGTGCTCTTGTGGGTCTCCCTGACGCATTGCAGGTGGCTGAAGACCAATCAGAAGACTCTTTCTGGGTCATGTGACATGTGGTCGCGGCTTCTATATATAAACATCACGGGTCATCAATTCGAACCGAAAAGCCGCACCGTGTTGTCAAAATATCAATCTTAAAATTAGAATTGACATTTTATACAGAGTCGCGTGAAATTTTAAGACAAATAGATCAGAATAATAAGACGGTTTAAAATTGACTCGCTTTAGTTACGTGGCGTAGGTACACCTTGGTAACAGTTTTGTTGTCAAGGAGTGCGACGTCCCACTTTGGACCGAAGCACCAAGGCGTAGGGATATTGACATTCGGGTGCCCATCAGAGTGCTTGTAGATCGCACTGTTGTGAAGCAAAGGTTTTCTCTGTTTTCTCTCTTTTTTGGAAATCAAGGAATCTCTTTATCGATCACAATGGTACGTTTAAGTCTAAAATATGTGTGCTTGCAATAATGCTGTTTTACAGCGTGTTTTATCGTCTATGACGATGAGATAGGCGTGAATGGGCTGGTGTTAGCATAGCTTCTCTGCTAACCGACGTTGTAACGAAAGCGCGCGAATTCACGCTCGAATGACATTTTCCACACGGCACTCTGCGGTGTTAAACGTGTCGCTCATGTTTTGTGATTGTGTGCATCCTGACATTTAATGCATCACATGTTCGATGCGAGGATTAGAAATTTGTTATAAAATGCGTAGCGCGATCGTATCATTAACCGACTGCTACCTGACCTCAATTCCGCGTCAAAAAGCGACAGTTTGGATATACGGACCGCAGACATTTAAAATAAAAGTGAAAGCTACAACAATGTAAAATCTCCGACGTTTCGTCGGCTACATCGCGCTTGTGGCTTCCCGGCAGCACGCGCGCGCGCACGCACGAGGCTGTTCGATTGGCCTCCGCGAAATTGGAACAATGAGAGTAGTTTATGCAGACGATGTGGTCCTGTGACTCGATGTTCGCAACGAGATTATTGTTATTGCATTCTTTCCGTTAATTTGTATTGTATAGTCACCCAGGTCTCGCACATCGCCAAGTTGGGCGTTGTTGTGCCGAATGATGTCATTTTTTTAAATAAATACATGTGAGATGCATTACACTGTTGGGATTTGTGATTTATTAATACGTGGTATCTCGAAGTTCTACTACGTATTGTAAAACAGGCCAAAAGTCAAACGATCTACTATTAATGTACCTGTAATTGTGATTTTCTTCTGTTTCAGGCTGATCAGTTGACAGAGGAGCAGATTGCTGGTGAGTAAAAGTCCTTTCTCGTTGATAAAAAGCAGCGTCTGATGATTTGATGTGTTGTCATGTGCAACAAGTTAAATAATCCTGTTTCTGTTTAAGAATTCAAGGAGGCTTTCTCACTGTTCGACAAAGATGGTGATGGCACCATCACCACCAAAGAGTTGGGCACCGTCATGAGGTCTTTGGGGCAGAACCCTACGGAGGCCGAGCTGCAGGACATGATTAATGAAGTTGATGCTGATGGTCAGGAAATTGTTCCAGGGACACGTTTTCCCACAGCTTATTTTATTGCCTCTAACATGGGGTTGAATTTCTTTCAGGCAATGGAACGATTGATTTCCCAGAGTTCCTTACCATGATGGCAAGGAAGATGAAGGACACAGATAGCGAAGAAGAGATCAGAGAAGCGTTCAGAGTTTTTGACAAGGTTAGAGATATGATGGTGTTTTTTTTTTTTAATTGTTGGAGGTCTTTTCATTCTATGACTAATATTTTTCAGGATGGCAACGGTTATATCAGTGCAGCAGAGCTGCGTCATGTCATGACAAATCTGGGAGAAAAACTTACAGATGAGGAAGTGGATGAGATGATTCGAGAGGCAGATATCGATGGTGATGGTCAGGTCAACTATGAAGGTATTTCATTAGTCATACATTTGTCACCAGTTTCCTTAATGTCCTCATTTAAAGACTTCTGCTAATCATAGAGATATCTATGTGAGGTTTAAACTGGATATCTTCCAGAGTTTTGTCTACCGTACCTTAATAAAGAAATGTGTTACTTCTTTTTTTACAGAGTTTGTCCAGATGATGACAGCAAAGTAAAACTGGAAACCAAATCGAGCACAACAGACCAAACAGTGGGCAGCACTCACTGTCAATTTACAACAAGCATTCACAACCAACATTTTACTCCTGTTCAGTTTTGCTCTTTCCTTTTTTCGTTAGTTAATACGTTTTCTATTCTGCTTGAGTTTATCCATGACTAAAAACATCTCCCTTCATATTTTTCTTTTGTGTCTTTTTTTGGGTGGGAAATATTTACATTTGAAACAGTTTAAATCGTACATATATGATGTTGACAATAACAGCAGTGTGACACATGTATCAATATTTCATACTATATGGTCAAAAGCAATGCATGATTTACGTTTCGCATGTTTCTGTAGGGTTTTTTTCCAGCTTGCCTCTTTTTCTAACTTGCTAGAAGTCCTTTAACTGCATGTTTCTCATGCAACCTCTGCTCAGTGGTCTTAGAACTGTTTGGTGAATAACCATTCATGGATAATCAGGGGCTTTATATAACAAAATGGCTCAACTTCCATGTCATAGTGTGATTGTTTTGTGAGTGTAAACTTGTGTTTGAATGAGTGCTTGTAGTGGGAATAAAGTGGAGCCATGAAGTACAGTTTACGTATTGGTATAGGGCTTTTCCTTAAGACTGCATTACTAATTCCAATTAAATATTTAACATTCTAAATAACAAACCGTTAATTTACAACCAATTTGTTTTTTCCCGTTTTTTTCCCCCTATTTAACAGTCCTAAGCAAATTTCACCTACTTGTTCTAGACTTGTGTACAGACATTTTGGGCTCAGTCTGTGTGGAGTTTGTTGTGAGAATGTAGAATAGTCTCATCTTATTTGGTCTTACAGTTTGATGCTGCACTTGGTGTCACGTGAGTGGACCATATTTGTCTGAAGAATAATCTCTTTCCTGTTTGAGTTGTGTTGATTCTCCCTGCAGGCTGTACTTATATATAATCAAGCCATTTGCATTATAGAATATATCAGCCTTTTCCTGTTCTGTGGTCCTGTAATTGCACGGTGGCTTGTTGAACTGGTGGTAATCCTGTTAGAATTGGTTTGCTGATTTGGTGCAAATATGGGTGCTTTTTTTCCTCTATAAGTGTCTAAACCATGGTTAAACAAAAAAAAAAGTACTCGAAAAAGAGTTGCATCATCTGCCTGTTTTTAATTTATCAGCCTGTTGTGTTCTTTTTATGTTTATGATCTGAGTTTGTTGGTTCTTTTTCTATCCCTCTCTGCCATAAGGTAATGTAGTAAAATGAGCAGTTATGCATTCCATTGCAAAACTCTTTATTGCAAAATAAACGTCTTGGACCTCTGTTTATAAAAAAAAATGTTTTTTTTTTTGAAAGTTGCAAAAATACACACATTGTCATTTATTTGCACAGGTCATTCATATAATTTATTTTATAATTACCAATGAGGCTTTAAATAGGCCTGTCCATTTCAAGTTCAAAGATGTGTAGCTTGACGATATGAAGTAACGGTTCAGAAAAACAAGGTTATATATCACGTAGCTAAATGAGCTTTAAGATATACAAATACCAAGGCTAAATGCTACAAAACTGCGCATGTTCGTTAATAAAGTCACGCCTCTTCAATGACGCTTTGCCTAACTATTGGCTGCTAAATTGACCAATAACAGACGGAGATGTTAGTGATTTACTCGAAGCTGAGCGAACAGCATTGCGCCAATCTCGGCATCAACCAATGGCATCAATGACAAATGAATCTGGCAACCCGGAACGCTCTCCAATAAAATGGCAGTAAACAGACGGGTAGATTATTGATTAATTACGTTTGTTGATGCGGTCTAAAATCTAGCGAGGGTTGCCTTGTATGTCAATTACAACTAAGGCACAAGTTTAAGTTGTCCAATTACGTCGTTCCTTAGGGCTGCCAACCCATTGGCTGCGACATGTCACGCCGAAAGGAGACGTAAAGAGCTAAAATTTGTCCAGGTGTATCTACTCATATCCGCGCGTGCAGCGTGCGGGACTGCGAGTGTCACTCACATAACTTACGCGACGTTTCTGGCAGAGTGAGCTGGACTGTAAATTGAACAACGTTACGTACTGTGAAACCAAACCAAAAAGAAGGTAAGATTTCACTCCTTAAGTAACTTAAAACATAATGCTATGATGTGAAATATTATTAAGAGTAATACAAACTGTTGACTTGACAGACTCGCACGTGTCGTAGTCATTTTGTAGTTCAGCATCCCACCACCGGAATTTCTGAGTGAACGTGCTCATGAACCCGTCCAGACAGTCCAATGTGCGTTTAATTCTTAAACACTCATTGCATTTGCTAATGTTTGAAACCGTTGTCTCCGAGTAACACGTAAGCTGTCTGTTAAAAGCGTAACCCTGGAGCCGTTTTATTGATTGCGCATCAAGTTCCCCTTCTCTTCCAAGTTGGCAAATGGGGATGAAACTTCGTTCAAGGCCACATTATTCTCTCAAACCGTGAAAGACACCGTTCAGCACACGCCGTTTTGCATTCTGTTATGTTAAAATGGCATTTCCGTATCTGATTATTTTCCAGTGAGTTCCTGGGTAATTAAAAATAGATATAGATTTGGAGTCAGACCAAACTCAATTCCTTGTTGTCATTCACAACTTGGATAATGATTTTGATTCTGATTTTAATATCGCGATAGGTCACGTGACAGTCGTAAGTTGCGAAACTTTCGCGAAATCATATAATGGTGTTGCCTTTATACCATTCCCGTTAGGGTATTAGTTTAAATGTATGCAATTAAATTGTAAATTTAAACTTTACAGAACACGATGTCAACATGATCACTTTGCTGTGTTTTTCATGTGAGGTTTAAACGGTGTCTATTTAATTCTTTTTAAAGTGTGCATGAAATGCTGTAATGTACAAGACACGATCAAACTTTTGTTACTCAGTGCTAACCATGAATAACCTTTCGACAAATTGCTGTTATCCTATTTTACTGCAATGGTTCAGCAGTAGTTAAAAATGCACTTACAAGGTACAATGCCATGTGCTGAAGAATGTGTGTAATTCCTGTTTAGTGAGCCCTACAATAATTCCCTCCTATTTCCTTCTCAGCAGTTACCTGGACTGATTTTATCTACAAATGTTTTTTTCCAAACCCTTTTCGATATAAATAATGTAGGTAGAATGGGAAAGTTCTGTCACCTTTCCTACTAACCATAAGTTACAATAAATGCAATCAAATAAACCGTAAACGACATGTACGTATGTTTAGCGTTGTTGTGCCTTACAAAGTTATTATTGTGAAATTAAGTTAGAAGTGTTGTATAAATTATAAATTCTTGACATTAAACTTTCAAGTAACCCCTGTGCGATTAATATGAGAGGATGTTTCTGGAAACCTGATGATCCTTCATGAACTATTTTTGAGTCTTTTTGTCGTCAGCGCCCACATGGGGGCAGATCAGCAATTCTCGCAAGATTTATATTCTCTACCTTTCACTTTTCTGAGAAACCTGATCCGTTTTAACATGAACTGCTTGATAACTGTTTATTTGGCATTTTAAACTGAAATAATGTTATTTTGGGCCGGAGATTCTCAAACTTAAGTGGGGGAGAAGCAAAAGCTCAGCATTTGCATCTCTCGGGTTTAATAAATAAATGTTAAAAAAAAAAAAA
>SOMO01000142.1:288886-302640 GCA_028128575.1 Paedocypris carbunculus
AAAAAAAATAATAAAATAATCGTTTATTAATCGTAATCATGTTAAAAGGTTCAATTAATCGCGATTTTGATTTTTGGCATAATCGCCCAGCCCTAATTCCAACCCATCTTTCTTTCTCATCAGGTGGAGTTGGAGCGAGGCAAGACGCTGCACATTAAGGCTCTGGCTCTGGGAGACCTTAATAAAGCCGGACAGAGAGAGGTGTTCTTCGAGCTTAACGGTCAGCTGAGATCTGTCCTGGTCAAAGACACAGTGGCAATGAAGGCATGTTTGCTCATCAGCTTACTCTTTCACTCGCTGTCACCCGTCTTTCATTCTCTCTCCGTCACTCACCTTTCCTCTCAGTGATTCCAAACTGACTTTTTCTTTCGCCTCCATTCAACGTAGGAGATGCATTTCCATCCCAAAGCCCTGAAAGACGTCCGTGGGCAGATCGGCGCTCCGATGCCCGGCAAAGTGGTGGAGGTGAAAGTGAAGCAGGGTCAGCAAGTGGAGAAAGGACAACCACTCTGCGTCCTGAGCGCCATGAAGATGGAGACCGTGGTGAACTCTCCTCTCTCCGGCACCGTGGCCAAGGTGTACGTGACCGCCGACAGCACGCTGGAAGGAGACGATCTTATTCTTGAGATCACTGAATAGAAGGTCTCGAAGGCCAAGAGCAGAGAACATTGCCACCGCTTCCATCTCTGCCCAGCTGAAAGCTGAAGCCTTTTTGAAGTAGAAGCACATCATGCGCAAATCGCAAGTAGATGTCGAGTTATTTTTCCCGAGTCTTCGTGATGGATGAGGCACTTTTTTGGCTTCTTTAGTGTCTCATGATCATCTTTCACTTTTGTCAAGAGAGTATGACGGAAAAAACAGTCTTTAATATTAATGAATGTAGTTGGAAATATTTACTGTGAGGAGAGACTAAGCAATAAATGAGAGAGGATTAGTCTGACGTAGAGATATATATTCTTAGGCTATTAAATATGACACTGATGTTTTAATCATCATTCGTCATTCGTTTACATGAACCTTGAGCACTAAAATATCTGTTACTAATTCACAGATGGATCGTAACGCTCTTTACAGTCCCTTTATTACCCATTAATTCCACTTGTAGTCTTATAATGCATTTTTACTTTTTTCTCAATTGAAAGCCAATATATTTTGACTAACTGTGTCGTCTCTACCCAATTCAGCGACTACTGGCCTTCCCTTTTGTGTAGTTACATTCTTGTTTGGCCTTTATTTTGAGGACAAAATGCTTCTCCTGAGTCTTAGTCTCGATATTTCATCACTTTTACATGAGAATATGATTTGCATCTTATTCCATGGCTCCATTCAAGTTTTTTTTTTTTTTTTCATATTGTGTGCATTTGTCCTACAATTTGATCCGACCGAGCTTCTGTGGCTGATCAGTGGCACAATGCTTTACACTTAAGCGCAATTCAAATTAAATCGACCAATTTTTCATCATGGACCATTGAGTATGTTGTTCTCGTTTATGTATTAGTCCCACATTGATTTGAATAATCCAGCCCCGTGAGTTTTCTGCTCCTATCTTCTAGAGCTGGTGATGTTAGAAGCACTTATCATCTTAAGAAGATTTAGAAGCTCTAATCATCTGTGACTGGATCTAGGAACAATCAGCCTCATCCTCTCCCATCTTTTTCTGGATGGTTTATTTGGTGAAGCGTTTGCACAAGCACCCTGGTTTACATAAGCACACTTGCACGACAGGCTTAAAACTAATTGATGAGAGAAATTTTTTTTTTTTTTTTAATCAGTTTGGTCCACTATACGTGTGTGTGTGGGCTTCAAAAACTCTCCACTTGACAGTCCAGGCCAGTTTTTCAATCGTGCAAGATTCTTTAACGCAAGCGACACAACAGCAGCGTCACATCTAGAATTTAATTCCGCTTGGCTGACGCACAATTACTGAAATTACACCATGTTGGTTCAAAACCGTTGGAGTTTACAGGGTAAAATATTTCGATTGATAATGATATCACTGTTTTGAAATTGGTAATGTTCTGAAGGGAGTTGGAACTAATCAGTGTGACATTTCAAATATGATGCCTTTGATAGCGTGTTATCTTTTCATTTGAATGTCTGTTTTTCTGTGAAGTTCATCAGCATCAATCTGCTTGATAATGAGAATTTTAACATATGCAAATACTAATGTACCGTACCATCATCCTCTTTTATCATGCAATCGTTGTTGGAGGAAAATATAGAAATATATCTAAATAAATATTCTAAAGGATGGCAAACTGTTTCCAGTCTCATTTGTGATTCAGCATCAAAGCTTTTATGCATACAAAAATTATCCGCTTTTGATCTATTTAAAAATTGAAATCATGTTGAAATGCAATGAACTACAACATGCTTTGGCGCCATGTTCGATCCCAAGAGATGACGTCATCTCCGATAACTAACCTTATCACCACACTGAATGATGTCACCGAATGCAGACGACGCCCCCTTCCAGTCGCTCCATTGATGACGTGACTTTGAAAATGTGATGGTTTGATCATCTGTCTACTTTCAGTTTCATAATACTACATAATAATGTGACAGCCATATGTATTATATATGATGACCTTCAAACACTCTAATTCATTATTCATTTCCACTTGATTGACGATAATCTTGCTTAATGAGTGTTTATGCTAAAATGTACGTGTCAAAAACATTGTGTATAAATGTGGATACTGAAGAATATATAGTCAGACAATTAAGTTTTATTAATTAATCTGACCTTATGTAAATGTATTATTAATTGATCCATCCCGTTATTGATGATGTTTTGAGGACTGAAATGTCAATTTAAACCCCTTACAGTCAGAGTAGCAGTAAGTAAATATCAAAAAGACGTGTAAAATCTCTGTAGGTGTGAGTTTAAAGTCACATAATAAATAATTTTCATATCCGCTTCCCTTTCAATACGAACCATTTAGCTTGTATCTTTTTTTTTTCAGGCTTTCTCCCTCAGTCGGCTCTGCTGATATGTGAATCACTATTTCCAACCAATCCCTGTCAGTCCCGCTGTCCTTCTTTTATCCTTTCTGCTTTCATCATTTCTGCCATTTTTTTCCACTGTCGCACACACACTTTTCTCTGTCTTTTATCGCAGTAACCCTGAAGGCCGGTGGATTATTACTCGTTCCTCCCATCGGCTACAGCTCTGTTTAAAAGGGTTATCATGTATTCAGAGAAAGTATGGAAGCCCTTCTCAGCACCTGGTTGTATGTAAAGAGAGGCGAATTAAAAATTAATATTCAGTCTGGCCCCGTCACTCTCTAACACCAGTGTCACGGGATATTCATGAGCTCAATGTTCGTCTGGCTTTTTCAGGCTATTTTTTGTTTTGCAAAAATATACAGTGATGTATGTAATTCTTCCTTAAAAGCAGTTGGGTAAAGTACTGGTGTAAATGGACTTTACTTTGGACTTTTTGGCTACTTTGTACTTGTGAACGTGAATTTTCGGTTGCACTTTTTTTCACATTTGAGTTTGACTGAGACTGACATTTAGTTATTTTTTTTATATATTTTGTTCTGCCATTTTGAAACATTGAGGTATTAAATTTAATTTCTAAATTAGGAAAATGAAACCACACAAATAGTTTTAAATTTCTTGGTACCGGTATGTTTTAGCCTAAATGCAGTACAAATAAAACACTCAAGTTCTTTTTAAATGTAATACTTCATGACATTTGACTTTTACTCAAGTCATCCTGGAAATGGTGAGCTCCAGAATACAGAAATACTGAAGAAACAAGTGCCTGTTTGAAGAGCTGAGAGAACGGCGTCGGAGTATAAATCTACATCAAAATGGCAGATGAAAAGGAATCTGGTTTAATCTCCCCCTTTGGTTCTCCTCATGCTGATCTTTGTAGGTCTACCAGAGAAAAATGGAATCGTCTCTCCCCCTTCCATCTGTTCCTCGGTAGATCTGACACTACTCGGGAAAACCAGTCCATCCATTCCCCTTATCGAAATCAGTGGTGTATCAGAGCTCAGGTGATTATCAGAGCCCACATTGTGTGTGTTGGATGGGATTTGGTTTGTCAGTCTCTTCCTGAGGGGCAGCTGGCAGCGGAATCCACTCAAGCATCCAAAGCAGCTCTTGTACAGTTGGGAGCTAAACAAGCTGTTTGAGACCAGGACTGGACTCTTTGCCGGAATCTGTGAACCCCGTCCACTGGATCTCTGCCTCGTCACCATTATGAGCTTGACTAACTATTCTGGTATTCATTTCTGCTGAAAGCCGAGGGGCGTGTTACAAGACAGACGGCTTGCTATGGGATTGGTCCGTGGCCACGTTGCGATCCTGTCAGGCTGGAGCAGGAGATGCAGTGGAGAGCAAAGGCCTAATTGGCTTGGTTTGTGTGGCTCAAATGTGCAGCCGTTTGCTTAATTTTTCAGCTAAGTGCGCCATCCAATTTGCGAGCCTTGTTTATACGGCCTTCTGAAAGTGGAGCTCTCACGGTGATGAGAATATAATGAAAGTCTGATTGGAAAAGGTCACACCTTGAGCATTAATACGGCTTCACCAGAGACGCTGGGGACAAGTGGGAGTTTTCAACGGAAAGTGTTTGATAACTCTAGATTTATTTCACTTTGAGATGATTTCAGAAGCAGCATGTGAAAGTCTGATTGCGGTTTGCAGATGTTTGACTGGAATTAAGGGATGTTCTTCGACGGACGCCGGTGATTGGGTTTGCCACTCGACGGATGTGAAGTTTCCACATCTGGCTGTGTGTTTCAAAAGCCACTGGAGCGGAACAGGATTTTCTAAGGGCCGTGTTGTTTGCAAAGATTTTGAAGATGACATTTCCAGCACATTGATGATCAAAAACCTCTGGATGTCTGCACTGGAGCTCACTTAGCTGATGCGATTTTACACTTCAGCTGCTCTTATTATTGGAGCTGTCACTTTCTGCTTTGGAACATTCTGGATAAAGCTTTCATAGCAAAACG
Source organism: Paedocypris carbunculus (assembly GCA_028128575.1). Lineage (NCBI taxonomy): Eukaryota > Metazoa > Chordata > Actinopteri > Cypriniformes > Paedocypris > Paedocypris carbunculus. The sequence continues at coordinate 293,857 of SOMO01000142.1, forward strand.
AAATCTGCGTTACCTGTGACCAATACACAATCTGTACTGGTCCTTCACTCGCTCAGCCATCAGTTCCTTGATATCTTGNTGCTCTGAATAGTTGGCCAATAATCCAGATGTGTCCAGTCTCAGGCCCAGAGTTCCCCACAACCCAGAAATGGAGTAAGTGGTTGAAAATGAAAGGATGGAATAGTTCACAGGACACAAATCAACATGAAGAATCTAAAAATAAAGGACGATCTGGAGATGTTGGTGGACTACATGAGCATGTTCTTTGACCTGATGAGACGAGGATAAATTAGTTGATCCTCATCAGGATGAGTGGTGATGCTCTGGAAACCGCTCATGCCTGATGGTGGTGGTGATGGTGGTGGTGGGAGCCTCATGGTCTGGAACTGCCTGAGGGCTGCTGGTACTGACGAACTCTGCTTCGCTGAGGGCACAGGGACATTCTGAACCATCTGGATGCTCTACTGCCAGAAACTAGACTGATCTGGTGGTACAGTTCTGAAAAGACCTTCACTTTCCCTATTTGGCTAGTGCATTCATCTTTTCACATCAAAAAACATATAACTTTTTCCTTTCATAAGAATCCATCTGGTTTTCAGTCATGATGGAATGATCGAGGGAAAAGCATTAACAGTTTTCAGTGTGATACTACCACTATGACTTTACTCGCTTGGCTGAAGGTAAAGAACGTGACGTCAAGTCTTCAATAATACAACAGATCTATGGGAGCACCACCCTCTCCATTACGCATGCTTATATTTCTTTATACTGTACTATCTTTCACAATCCAAATGTCATTGGTGTATGTTTGGAAGGCATGCAATGATGGTTTGTTTTTTTATATATATATATATAGAACTATAAAAATCGTTTCCCAAATTCTACTCATCAATTTTGGTGACTAAAGTTCTAGTGCAAATAGTTGAGTTTAGATCTTGAATATGACCTTGTTTGTTGGACTTAGTCGTTTCAGTTCCATTCCGCAGCCGGCGTTGTCGACATTTGGTGGGCTCAGCATGATTCCCTCACAGTCTGCAATCATTTATTCATTCGAGGTCAGATGTAACACATGCCACCCATTGATGAAGTCTGTGGTGATTTATCGGGGCGGGAGACAGAGAAGGAAAGAGAGTTTGGGATGAGCAGGTGAAGCATTTGCATGCAGCGCATCTCACTGAGACAAGCCACGTGTGAGAGTCAGAATGGACGACAGAAAGGAGAAGGTTGTCTGCCCACCTCCGGTCACCCGCAGCAGCGGAAAGCTCTTATTTCATTGTGGTCACATGTGATGTGATGTGACTCAGGAGACTGAAACCAGATTCCAGACGACGGCTTAAATAAAGCTGATGGTAGTGTTACTTCACGGGATGAAACTAAAGGCTGGGATTTTTAATTGTTACGAAACGCGCAGTAGCAACATCTAGTTGTTAATCATGACTGAAAGTCGATTAGCCTTGTTTAAATGTCATGTTAATATAATTGATGATGAATTAATTTACTTTCCGTTTGACCGATTCGTGCACGTACGATGATGCGCCCACACCACACAAGCACAAGCTACGTATTTGCGCGGACACAGCGCCTCCACGTGTTCACTCAGACTAACAGCAACGCGAGCAAAATAAAAGTTCGGACTTGCCCTTACCTTGTATAAAAAAATACAAAACAATGTTTTTAATATTATACTTATTATATCTGTGTTTCTCGAGGATTCGAGTTTAAATATCTTACACAGCTACTGTTTTTATTAAATTTCCCGTTTTATTTTGAAGTTTGATAGGTGGTCTCCAGGCGCTTTCTCTTGACGTCACTTCCCAGAGTGACGGGATCGTCGTGTGATTCAATTGAGTCTCCAGTTTAATATTTTTTATTATCACCACGAGGTAATTGCAAATTGTTCTTTCATCAGAAAAGTTTGAAATGACAATTATTTATTCTATTTTTTGCGTAGAGTCGGTGAGATCCTCGCAATCGAGCCAAACAACCAAGTCGAGATTTTTTAAGGAAATCGCTGCGCTCATCATCCTATTAACTTCCTCTCAGAAATCTTCATGTTGCGTTTTGTCTTAATTTTTTTGTAAGGATTTGATAAATAACAACGATACAGGGTTCTGCTGCAGATTCTCGTTATGAACTAACGTGCAAATGAAGTGATAACGTGTACTTCTTAAGATAATACTGCGCATGCGTCGATCTGAAACTGCATTTTGTCACAAGACACAAGTTCGTCCGTTCATATTCTGCTTTGTATGTGTTTCAGACATGAAGCTGAGTTTTGCTCTAGCGTTTACCCTGATTACCATGTTCGTGGTGGTCGTGCAAGGGAATGAGAAGAAAAAACTGCAGATAGGGATCAAGAAACGAGTGGACAATTGCCCCATCAAATCTCGGAAGGGGGACGTGTTGAACATGCATTACACCGTAAGTATTACAATTGATCGCACATAAAACTGTGTCATAGGTCAGAAGTTCATTGTGATTTGACACTTCCAGGGGAAACTGGAGGATGGAACTGAGTTTGATAGCAGCATTCCCAGAAACCAGCCCTTCACCTTCACTCTGGGCACTGGACAGGTCATCAAAGGCTGGGATCAGGGGTTGTTAGGGTGAGCTTTGTTGAATTTCAAGATAATCTGAGATTATTTCATATCAGGATTAAATGAGATCCCGGACTAACTAGGCAGATTAGGCTTAGTATGTGTCGGACTACAGACAAAATGGCTGACAAGGTTCGAGTTTGGCTTCTTACAGTCTGGATCTGTTCAGCAATTGTCTGAATGATGCTATGTTTATAAATGCAGTTAAATAATGTAATTCTTTGCTATTTTCCTCTTTTTAGAATGTGTGAGGGGGAAAAAAGGAAGCTGGTCATTCCTTCAGAACTTGGTGAGTGTTGGAATATTTCTTAGATATTGTAACAATTTTTAAATCTATAGGTAATAGATGCACTCATCTTTTGGGGCAATTTCCTTCTCTAGGTTATGGTGACAGAGGAGCGCCACCTAAAATCCCAGGTAATGTTGCTAAAATAAAGCTGAAATATATTTCTTGTGCATTAACAGTATTGGCTGGACTGACTGTGTATTTCTCCACTAGGTGGCGCGACGCTCATCTTCGAGGTCGAGCTGTTGAGCATTGAAAGAAGATCTGATTTATAGTGACAAAGTTGTGGAACTGTGCGTCTCAAACATTTAACGTCAGGGTTTCTTCTGTAAGATCCGCGGCTGCAGCTACGCGTGTCATTCGCTTCACTATAGGATGGAAATTTTTGCAGTGGGATATGTACTGATGATTGAGCAAGAACAAAAAAATGACACTGGGCTTGAGACATGTATAGCACCATTCTTTATTTGAGAGCCTTACTACACTTGTTTGGTCGTGAGAGTGCACACGCTACAGATTTTGATCGTTTCACACGGTTCTGATTGATTTTCTGTTCTCTTGAAGTACAATAAAGTTTTACTTACAAAACTGAATTCTGTTTTGGAAGTTGATTTGGCCATATTATCCATTACTCTAAGACTATCTAAGAATTCCCTAACAGTAGAAGCTGGTTTTAATTTTGTAAAGATTAGTAAAATATATAAATAGCAAATTTACTATTTCACTCTACGGGTATTGCTCACTTGATCCTAAATCAATTTTAAGCCATTGGAATTTTTCTATTCTTCCAAAAGGTTCTAAAAGCAGTAGTACTAAGCATTTCTGTTGTCTAAAAAATGGTTAAAAATGGCTTACAAAACACAAGATCCATATTGTCGGACACCCCCCATCCCACTTTACACAAACACCCTAAACATTGAAAAAACAAACACCACCCGACGTTGAGAAACAGCTTTGCCCTTATGTATGTGAGCGCCTGACAAAGGAAAGGGAGAAGGCGGGTTTTCTAAACGTCTACTCGGTCACACATCACACGGCTCTGAAAAAACTGCAGAAGTGAAAGATTGAGCATCTGAAACCTTAAGTCACCACAGGAAGTGAAAGCTAAAAGGACACAACCACACTCTACGTGTAATATATGAGGTAACAGGTACTAAGACAAAGTAAAACAGTTGGTGTTGATCAACCTGGAGCTGAGATTGGTTTGGCTGGTCTCCTGGGTCTCCGTCTGTCAGACGCTGTGGTTTAGTGGTGGAGTCGGCATGCCTGCGCTCTCCTCTGGGTTTGGAGTGACAGGAGATTTGTTTGGTGATGGTGCAGGGAGCTGGTGTCACCTCATGGCGTCAGCTCTCCTTTCTTCTGCGGCGTGTTGAGCTTCTGCATGCCTCGGACCTTCTCCAGCAGCGCTGCCACAAAGTCCTGCAGATACACGCATCACGCATCAGATCCGCTACATCATCATCCTCACGGCTCAGAGAATAACTCCAAGTGAATGTGGTGATCTCAGTGAGAAGGGACTCACGTCATTAGGCTTGTAACAGTCAACCAGCAGCATCTGAGAAGCAGAGATGGAGAGAAGTAATGCACACCTAGTGTGTGAGTTAAACAGCCGATATTTGGTGAGGAACAAGGTGAAGGTGCTAAAATAAATCTCCTGTCGGGGAATCAGCTTTTAGAAATGGAGCTCATGCTGAAAGGATTAACTATAAAACCACCGCGATCTGTCTAAGGAATCTTCTTAGTGGAGATGTTTCATGCAAGAAATGTCAGGTAAGAGTGCAGAACGTTCAACCTTCACTCGAATGGCTCGCTCCACATCACTAGACAGATCCAACAGCTCGTCCACATCGATTTCCAGCTCCGGAACTTCATCCTCCTGCAAAACATGATAACTAATGACTCGAGGAATGAATGAAGCAATAAACCAGGTCTAGACCAGATTTAGGTCGAGTTCATGTTTAAAACAGCAGACAAAGTTGGCCCAGTTTTGGTCAAAGGTTGTTTGTGGAACACAAACAGGAAGATACCCAAGACAATTATCCTGTGAATGTCACGTGTTAGTTTTTCACAAGGATGGGCTCTTCTGCCGATCCATGTGTCATGTAGTTCAAGTCCTCCACTAGTCGAGGGTTTCTTCACACCCAGCCTCACTTCTTATTCCAAATCGATCGATAATCACACTTTCAGCCTTTAACTGTCTAACCATGGAATCTTTCAGGTTTATCTGAAGTCAGAATCTGATCCAGCTCAGTGGAATTGTGACGTCCTGCAGAGCAACTGCTGAGTTTCCGTGTGCCGAGGGAAGAAAAGCTGCTGTAGGAAATGTCAGGACTGTATTTAATGTGTTACTGCAGTCAGAGAAACCAGGTCTGTTACGAAACATCACATTGACCCAAATTTTAGGAAGAAAAAGTCATTCCTTGATCAACGTAATGGCAGGGTTCTTCTGGAGATGATCTCAGATCACGGAATCTCAGATCTCAGGTTCTTGTGCCATGTCATGTTTAACAGTTTAAGTTATTGAGCAAAACAGTATATTTACAGCTCATGCTTAATTGTCTTATGAGATTCCATTTAAATAAAAGAAAATTTGTTGTAATATACTTTTGGACAAATACTGTATTGGTTTGTGTACATATGATAGATTGGTGAATTGTTCAGTGTTTATAAACATAATAATATATTTTATCTTTGTTATAATTACTAGCTTTTTCTAATTATAAATTACATTCTAATTCTACATTTGTCTGTGTTCTTGCCTAAATATATGGAATTTAATCAGGAAACATGGAGAGACAATAAAACATCGATGTTAGATTTCAAGATTCATGCCTCTTTACAAATCCTTTTAAAATAAAGAGAAAAAAATTGAAAGAGGAAAAACCTTAAAACAAGAATTATATTTACAGTAAATGTGCAAAGATTTTTACGAATACAAATACTGTAGTATATACTATCATAAATCATAAAATGTGATGTGAACCTAACTGCAAACTTATCACAATGTGAGCACATGCTATTTATAAATTATAAAAAGGCTAAAATATTGTTTTAATAATTTCTTCATACAGTATTTTAAGTTCTAATATGACAACATTTACATGTCAATGCATAAGATATTCCAAATATACACATTAAATTACAAATGCAATATTCTGCACTAAAACTTTATGCTTAACTTTATTTAACTAGGAAAATATTTTGAATACTATTTTAATAGTATTTATTAATAGTCTACTATAATTTTAACTAGACTTGCCTAGAGGTTTTGTCATTGCCAAAAAAGTTCTCCAAGAAGAATAACTCGACAGTGTTTTCTTCATTGTGCTTGAGAAAATTTTTTTAAAAACTTTTTTTTTTTTTATTTCATGCACTTTCCCCTTTACACAAGTCGACACAAAATCTAGATTCCGCCTTTGCTGAGGGCCATTGCGGTTTAAGATCTACATGGTAAAAATCCTCCTAATTGGAGCAAACGTTGCTGAGGCAAGCAGTGTAACAGACGTGGCTCCCGTCAGCCCCTATTATTACACCACTAACCTGTAGGATTTAGGAAATATTGGTCTGAACTCATCAATGCACACGTTCCTTCCCACCCGAGTTCAGAACACGTCTCCTCACTGAAGTTCACATTTTAAAAACAGCTCATGGTTAGTTTTACACTGCAAACAAATCTAGGTCAGCTTTATTAGGCCTTAAGGTTAAGTGAAGCTCAAAGTAAAGCATGCTTCACATGTCTGAACGGATGACATCATCACAATGACCAGAGGGGGGATTCGAAAGACCCCAGATGACTGGAAGGAAAAAGACATTAAAAAAAAAAAAAAAGCATTCACCGCCTGCGTCCACTATTGTAAATGTACACTTATGACCAACCAAAAACACACTGTGATAGCTGTGATAGCATTTCTACACACACTATACTAGCATGTCTGCTGAATTCAGAATGCATGTCTTTGTTCAGCCACCATCTCAGGCATCAGTTTATAGATTTAACATATTTAACGAATGGGTTATATTTTAAATACTCTTTAACAAGTGGATGGTGAACCAAGGATGCTTTCGGTCACCTGTCCGGACTGGCGTTTGTTTTATGGCTTTGTCTGTAGTTCTGTCATGCCACGCCCTTAGTGTAAATCTGGGCATCTATATGTCAGCATCCTTTTCAACACACACTAACTGTTAAATGTCTTTCTGATTTCGACAGCAACCCCGCGAATGTCCAGACAAAAAGCGATGAAGCACAAAATGGACAAAAGCAAAATGCCGGTGCACGCGCGTCGGAAACCGGAGCTGTCATTCATCGCAACAAAGGGTTTCGCGCGAGCATCGGGATGAATGACGGTGTGTCGTGTCCTACCTCGCAGTCGTACAGGTTCATTAACTGGCTAACTATCCACTCCTCCAAATTCAGCCGCCTCCTTAATTCCTTTCTGTCATATTTTACGGTCACTCGCCCTTGCTTCTGTGGCACTTCTTCTTCGGTACCGGCTGGTGTTTGAAAATAAACCCGGGGTTGAGGTGTCGTTTCCGGACTCGTTACTGCTGCCATTGTCCCTACTGGAAAAACCTGGAGTGGAATTAATGGCTCAATTAATTAGGCAGAGAATCAATTCACAAGACAAAGCTGGTCATGTGCGCATCCATTGCATGTTGGAGAAAAAGTGCAGGGCCCAAGACCTTTATGTCCGCAGTGGTAGATGTGGTTCAGACATGCGCTTTAAAAAACGAGGAATTCATCAGACTAATTGTGCGGCCGCGATTTATCAAAGTCCATCTTCCCCAGATCGGTTCATCAATTGTCAGGAGACAGCTTGTGGGCGCCGCCAAGCGTCTGTGATGGAGCACTACACGCGCTTGAATTTCTAAACGAATCGTTTCAATAACTCGGTTGAACCGATTAAAAGAGCCGATATAAACGATTCAGATACTGTTTCAGACACATCATAAAATGTAAATTAAAGAGTTGATGTCATTAAACCGAATTTAGCAAGATAAATATGTTAAACTTAAAGGACCAACGTTAACGATAAAGCTATGGCTAAAAAAACAGAAGCGTTAAGCGAAAAAATTAACTGAACTGAATGAATCTCAAATCGGGCTTTAGATGCCTCAAGCAAATCGAGTACAAAGAACCGGTTCGTGTATATGAACCGGAAACAACCAATTAGATATTTTACAAATGCACACGTGCTACACAGTTTTCTTTCGCATGAGTTCATAACTGTTTTAAAACGGAATTAATGCATACANGAGGTCGAGCTGTTGAGCATTGAAAGAAGATCTGATTTATAGTGACAAAGTTGTGGAACTGTGCGTCTCAAACATTTAACGTCAGGGTTTCTTCTGTAAGATCAGCGGCTGCAGCTACGCGTGTCATTCGCTTCACTATAGGATGGAAATTTTTGCAGTGGGATATGTACTGATGATTGAGCAAGAACAAAAAAATGACACTGGGCTTGAGACATGTATAGCACCATTCTTTATTTGAGAGCCTTACTACACTTGTTTGGTCGTGAGAGTGCACACGCTACAGATTTTGATCGTTTCACACGGTTCTGATTGATTTTCTGTTCTCTTGAAGTACAATAAAGTTTTACTTACAAAACTGAATTCTGTTTTGGAAGTTGATTTGGCCATATTATCCATTACTCTAAGACTATCTAAGAATTCCCTAACAGTAGAAGCTGGTTTTAATTTTGTAAAGATTAGTAAAATATATAAATAGCAAATTTACTATTTCACTCTACGGGTATTGCTCACTTGATCCTAAATCAATTTTAAGCCATTGGAATTTTTCTATTCTTCCAAAAGGTTCTAAAAGCAGTAGTACTAAGCATTTCCGTTGTCTAAAAAATGGTTAAAAATGGCTTACAAAACACAAGATCCATATTGTCGGAC
>SOMO01000142.1:302886-313383 GCA_028128575.1 Paedocypris carbunculus
AAAAATCCAGACACTAGAGGGCAGAGTGAGATTACTGCTTTTCTTTACACGTTGTTTGCTCTTTTTCCCTGTGACATGTTTTTGACAAAATATGTATTTTTTTTAAACGGGAAAGTATGTGCAGATTTGGTGGTTTAGCAAATTAGCATATTAAGGCGATGTCGTTAAAATGCACACATGCTTTGAATAATCCCCTGTAATAAGTAGGCAGAAGAACATCCATTCCTGATCATAATCTGGGATGTAATAGTCCTCGTTGTGCTGACAGAGACATGACAGTGTGACCTGACAATCCAGTGATCCTGTCGTCTGCGGGACTGATTTCTGGTGATTTGGTGTTTCTGGGGCAAGTAGCAGCGCGAGAAGCTCTTATCTTTGGTTTTAATGCAGCATATAATTGGCTCAGTGGCCCCCGTGTGCCACACAGCGACTGTAGATTATGAGCTCTGTGTCCGGTGGGCCTTCCTCACACCCTCTACAGTCACAACAGAGACCACTGAACGGCAGAGCGAGTGCTGGTAGAAGATGGCGTTTGGGATCATAATGGTGCTTAATGCTATTGTTAGACATGAAGGAGCCCCCAAACAATCCAACGTTGCATAACCACTAACACTGGCTCATTGCATTATCTCTCTCTCTCTTTCTCTCTCTCTCTCTCGCTCTTTCTCTCTCACTCTCTCTCTCACTCTCTCTCTCATTCTCTTTCTTTCATTCTCTCTTTCTCTCATTCTTTTTCTCTCTTATTCTCTCTCTCACTCTCTCTCTCGCTCTCTCTCACTTCTCTCTCTCTCTCACCCCTTTCTCCATTTTCTCACCATTTTTTGCTTTTTTTCTTTCTCTCTCTCTGTCTGACTCTTTTCCCCTTTCTGGTCCTTTCAGTCTTTCTCTATATCTCTCGCCCACACACTTCACCTTCACTCTTTCTCACTTTCTCTTCTCTATCACTTTCTCTCCCTTACTCTTTCTCTGTCCAGCTCTCTCTCACTTTTTCTGTCTCCCCCACAAGCAGAAACTAACTTTCTCTATCTCCCTCATTACTTTTCTCTCTCTTACTCTTTTTGTTTCTCGTGATCTATCTATCTATCTATCTATCCATCCATCCATCCATCCATCCGTTCGTCCGTCCGTCCGTCCGTTTGTCCGTCCAATTGTTTGTCCGTCCGTCCATCTATTCGTCCATCCGGTCCGTCCATCCCCCATTTAAGCCTACCTCTATTTCTCTCCGGCTCACACACACACACACACACACACACACACACACACACAACCACACACACACACACAGTCTCCGTCTCTACACCCCGCCATTAAGTCTATATTTGCCTTCAGTGAGTGTGAGCAGTTGGCAGGAGCGCAGTGAGGAATCATCCAGTGTCTTTTAATCTAGTCTCTCAGAGGGTCACAAAGAGTTTATCTTGTTCTCTGAGGGGTCTAGATGGCCTATATTATAAAAGATTCACATGATAAAGCACTTTCTATTACTAACAATTGTGATTTTTAGACTTTTATCTTTTACAGTTAAAATGAAACGGTTTATGTTCATTTTACTAAATACTATTCATGAAATACATATCAATACGGAAGCAGATATGGATAACCAGATTAGGAAATTCAACCAGATTAAAACAGATAAAAGGCGAGCACCATCTACTGTAAATCTCTGCTTTACACTCAATCCCAAAATTAGAAAGATAGAAGAACGTTAACCGACACAGGCGTGTGAGTTTGCAGCGAGAGTGAATCATTCTCACCCTGAAGTGACACTATGCGATGACTAACTTGCTTGCGTTAGTGATTCATGAAACAAGCCGCCTTTCTCTCTCTCTTTCCTCCCACCCCATTTTTATTTTATACATCCTTTTCGTTCCAGCGATCATGACCTGGCAGACAGAGAAGAAAAACTGTTGCATGTAATTACACACTGTGTTGTGCCATAAGAAGTATTCTTGTCTTTTGCGAAACATAATTTTCAAATATAGCTGCAAGCAGTGATGGCAAGGTTCGGGCATTTTTTTGTTTGTTGGTGTGATTTCCTTCAGTCTCTAGATTCTAGAAATATACGCATGGTGAGAGATTAGTAGTGATTGTGGTGATAAAACTTACATCATTTCAGTAGGGATAACGATTACATAATTTCAAGATAATCTAAAAAACATTATAGAAAATAGATTTTGCATTTTTTTCCACTATGTACTGTATCTATACTATCTATTCACACAGATACTGAAAAAGTGGTGTAACTATTATTAACACTCAGCAATTTATATTAAATAAATCTATAATCTAGATTAATAATCTAAAATAATCAATAATCTAAAATAATATCTAATCTAGATTACAAATATAAATAAATCTATAATTCAAAATATATCAGTACATGTTAATCACAGTTAAACCTCGTTTTTTAGGTAACCTGAACAAATATTAACGTAAACTGAAATAATTTTTTACTAACATTATTTGATCAAAATTGAAAAAATATAATAGGATGGTTGCCCCCAGAGGAGGGAAAGAGGCCTTCATCTCATCATCCTCAGTCCTACCTATTGTTGCTCTGATCAGATCCTGAAGCATTGCGACGAGATGATCCGGTCAAACACGCGACATGACGGCTTTAATCGGGTCGAGGGGAATCCATTTCCAATAACAAGTGTGTGTGAGTCCTGAAGGCGATGCGAGCTGACCTCACTTCAGTCCTGTCCCTTCGCCATGCGTCCGTGATGGATGAAGCCAGATTGCCGGCGTGTTGTTTGCCACCGCCGCTGTGACTTTCTCTGTCTCGCCGCTGATCTGGAAATAGAGGTGTCGATCACCACGACAGACAGTCACCGAAAAAACAAACATCCCATTCCTTGATTGTGAAAAATCTCTCTTCTGCTCCATTTTTCACAGGATATGCGAAACAACAGCTCGTGTGTGAAGTTTATTTTCTAGCTATGGAAGCTGACATTATTATAGTATTTTATACAAACATCAAGTGCAGAGACGGTACGGTCAGAGGATATAAGGGTCAAGCTGAAGTAGATGAGAGGTCTTTGAGATGGACACTGACGGGAGGAAGAAGAAAAGCTTTTTTTTTCAGTAGTTCAAGGCAGTTTTGAGATTTCTAGTGAGGGTTTAAATGCATTATTGAACACTTTCCGTTGCTTTATGTTTTCCAGTAAAAAAAGCAAGATTTCAATTGTATTGCTTTTTTATTAAACAATGTGGGGACAAATTGTTGGCAATTTTAAAGTAATAATTTGGGGGGTTTTCTTGTACAAAACCATTTATAAGGAGTGGGGAATTGTAAAGTAACACAGGGTAACAAAGCATCACATGGATCACTTTTATGTACACTGGCAGTTTAATTGTCTTTTTTTTTTTTTAACCTTTTGTTTAAATGAGAAATGCTGTTATAGAATGAATCCATCAATAACACGTTTTTTAACAAAAAAAAAAAACATGTTTTGAATGAATAAAAATCGTCTTTTTTTCTAAAATGCACATTGATTCTTTGATGTTAATACTTTCAAACCAAAAACACAGTATGTGTCGTATTGATTTGATATCTCTATAACACAGCTCTTTAGCTGAACAGGCTTTTTCAGAAACGTCTTTGCGCTCCTTTCTCTCCCTTTGAGGGTTTGAGGGTTTTGTGATGTTCAGTTCTTGTATTTTACATTCCCCTCTCCAAGGCTGTTCTGTTCTTCTTCCTGTACTGCTTCTTCTTCTTCTTCTTCTTCTTCTTCCAGCTTACACCTTTAGCTGGTCTGCAGGGAGAGATATCAAACAAGTCATTTGTACAGAGGAGTTCTCATTAACCACTTCATCCATTTCTTGGTAATAGGGAGATGGACTCAATCCCAGTAGCTTGGAGCCTCAGTTGCTACATTGTTTATTTGATGAACATTGTGAGGAGAATACACAGACGTGGTCATCAACCACTCAGAAAGCAGAACACACACACACTCCCAACTGAGAATTTTTACTCTTTAATTGTAGACCACCGTCTACCCACATAAAGACAGAAAGGCATCAGCCTGGCCTTGGGGTCTTAAACAGGTCCTGCCTGCCGTCCTGATATATAGTAGCTGTTTTGAAGAAAATGTATAAACTTTTTGCACAGCTGAATATGTTACAGTATATAATTTTATATATAAATATATAAATGTAACAGTATAAAACTCATTCAAAAACTTCTACACAAGAAGAACGGATTTAAAAAAAAATGTGCTTTGAATTCCACTAAATAAGTGAGATAAATGTGATTAAATTTGCTTGTACCTTTTAAAGAAAGACACAAAAAGTCATTTCATATTAGTCAAGTCCAACTTTAATGTACTAAATATTAAAAGAAATAATAACCAATATTTCTTACACATTACAAACAGAGACTCGGTCTCTACGAATGAACTCACACACAACTAAATCCACTCTCCTAGATACACTTTGAGAATAATCACTGGCAACAGAAATTACTTTGTTATTAAGATGAAAATACAATAAAGGACTTTTGTTTTTTACCCAAAATATACATTTGCCCCAGTTCATAACATAATTCAAGACAATAATAATGTTATAGTATACTGTATTTAAGTAAAGAACACTTGGCTTTTAATGATAAAAATCTTTTAAGACAGTTATTTACTGTATCAAATAGCAATGTATACTGTACAAAACCCACACACTTTTTTGTAGTAAAAGCGATACTAGAAGGCTGAAGCTGGAGACATGCTTTGAGTGTGTGACAGAAGGACACGAGCGACACCGGGACCCCCAAACAACACAAACACCCAGACTCACATAATGGAACAATCATGCTGTTACGCACGATGACTATTCACTATTCAGAGTCGTTTTTTTAAGCATGGGTTGTAGAAAATGGTCTTGTGCTTTTTCAATATTGACTTTATAATAAATTCATTCATGAGTAATGTTTTATAGAAATAGTTAATGACAGAGAGGTGTAAAGTACTTGAGAAAATGGACTTTGTTACTTTACGTAAGTAGTTTTTGNAATGGAACAATCATGCTGTTACGCACGATGACTATTCACTATTCAGAGTCGTTTTTTTAAGCATGGGTTGTAGAAAATGGTCTTGTGCTTTTTCAATATTGACTTTATAATAAATTCATTCATGAGTAATGTTTTATAGAAATAGTTAATGACAGAGAGGTGTAAAGTACTTGAGAAAATGGACTTTGTTACTTTACGTAAGTAGTTTTTGGCTACTTTGTACTGAGCAAGTTTTACTCTACTTGATATATTTGGTTGAGTATCTGTACTCTTTACCCCTCTACATCTGAATGGACACTTAGTGTTACTTGTTACCTTGTAATGCAACAAGTCGGCAGCTTTTTATACTGCAGTTAATTTCTTGGTTGGACGAGACGATGTTGCCATCTGCAGGATGCTGAAGGTACTGGGTGCTATTTATGAGATAAATCACATGAACGTAAATTAGTAGTTTGCACTTTTTGCATATTTGAGTTTGACATTAAACATTGAGGTGTTTTTTGAGCCTGAATTTAGTATGAGTAAAATACTTAAGTTCTTTCCAAATTGAATTGTGTACAACTTTTACTCACGTTTTCTTGGAATTGGTGACTTGTAACTTGTAATGTAAGGTTTTGTACAGTAAGGTATTCGTACTTTTACTCAAGTATTGTTTTCAGGAACTCTTTACACTTCAGGTTTACGAGGGGGAAAGGGAATGTGTGTTAAGCTCAGGTTTACGCTGGGTTTTATGGATCATTGCTTGTGCTTTGACTTATTCCTGCAGTTTGAAAAGATCAGTGAGGAAAATGAACTGTGTTTTCATGCGTGTTGTTTATAAATCCCTCACAGGGGTCTCACAAGGACTCGGCCTTCTCGTTCCCCCCATAAAATAGTGCTTTTTATACAGCAGTGTGGCCTGACGCGGTAATTTCCCCTTATCCTCAAGGTTATCCACTGACTATTGAGCATTACACGGAGACTCACAACAATAATCTTTTCTGCTGCAGGCCGTTTTTAGAAATAATCCATCAGTTTGATGCAACATGAGTCAATGGCTCGGCGTTTAAAAGAAGTCTGTTTACCTCAGGGGGGAATCAATCACTGCCCCCCGTTCCACAGCTCATGTTAATTCCAAGGAACCTGAAACTCTATAAGGGCGACTTAAGATTCATCGACCCTCTTAGGGTGTCCTTGAATTTGGTGGGATCTTTAAGTTCATTAACCTCGGTCAGAGATGAGGGAAGAGACGGGAATGACCTTATAAAGTAATTACAAACCAACAGACCCCCGTACACCCACCCACCATACAGCACTGACATCAGACAACATGACAGAAAGACAATGACTTGGAGACGTAGCCTAGCAACAAGAAGCACTATAAATACACAGCTCTGTGTTTTTTTAAACTAGTATCATTGAAAAATCAAACTGTACAAATAAACATCTAGTTTTAAAAATCCAGATCATATGTACAACTCTCCTGCGCTTTAATCTGTAGAGTTTGAGTTTGCAACTCCATTGATCATGAGTTTGATTCCTGGGACGAAGTTGAATTAAAGTGCAATTGAAGTTATTTCGGAGACATGCTGGAGCGTTTCCACCTTGCACTGGATCTTGTGAACTTAAATGAAGCAGTTTTATACAATTTTGATTGAGTTTGTAATAGTACTGGCTCATTTACAGCTAAAGAAATACTCTTTTAACAGTCCCAGGATCATTTGNCAACTCCATTGATCATGAGTTTGATTCCTGGGACGAAGTTGAATTAAAGTGCAATTGAAGTTATTTCGGAGACATGCTGGAGCGTTTCCACCTTGCACTGGATCTTGTGAACTTAAATGAAGCAGTTTTATACAATTTTGATTGAGTTTGTAATAGTACTGGCTCATTTACAGCTAAAGAAATACTCTTTTAACAGTCCCAGGATCATTTGGACCTACAACTCAGCAAGTCCAGTTCGNCAACTCCATTGATCATGAGTTTGATTCCTGGGACGAAGTTGAATTAAAGTGCAATTGAAGTTATTTCGGAGACATGCTGGAGCGTTTCCACCTTGCACTGGATCTTGTGAACGTAAATGAAGCAGTTTTATACAATTTTGATTGAGTTTGTAATAGTACTGGCTCATTTACAGCTAAAGAAATACTCTTTTAACAGTCCCAGGATCATTTGGACCTACAACTCAGCAAGTCCAGTTCGCATTCCACTTACACGCTTTCAAAATACTCTTGAAACACACTTGTTTAGAGCATTAAAGTTTTAAGAACCAGTCTGCTGGGGCCTTCAATAGCAAGCAACATTTCCTCGGCTATAACTTTTATATTCCTATAGCATGTGTCCCATTTGGGGCGGCAGATGGCTAAGAGCTAATAAAACCGCCACACTTTAAATCTTGTAAACAATTATGTAATATATGCAAAATGAAAAACAAAGTTTGGTAGTTACTGTATCTTTTAGCAAAGTGCTTTAAAAGTACATACTAGGTGGAAGCGAGAGAGAGAGAGAGAGAGAGAGAATGGGGAGAGAAGTATAAATCTGGGTTAACCAAGATAATTTAACTTCTGGCTAAAATGGATTTGGGCCAAGGCTAATTAGTTAAAAAGCAGATGGGGGGAGAGGGAGAGAGAGAGAGAGAGAGAGAGAGAGAGTGACAGAGAGGGAAAGTGAACTGAAAATGAAGTAAAATCCAATTCATTAGGCAGCACTTACATTTCAGTATATTGAAAATACAGCAGCAATGCTATTTAGCGATGTAAGTGGTTTAAAACTGTTAAATTCAGGGCCTCATCATCACACAGGACATAAAACTCAGCGCTGATTCTTTTTCCTCATGAGATGTAAGAAACTTGCCCTGGAATCCAGTGNGAGAGGGAAAGTGAACTGAAAATGAAGTAAAATCCAATTCATTAGGCAGCACTTACATTTCAGTATATTGAAAATACAGCAGCAATGCTATTTAGCGATGTAAGTGGTTTAAAACTGTTAAATTCAGGGCCTCATCATCACACAGGACATAAAACTCAGCGCTGATTCTTTTTCCTCATGAGATGTAAGAAACTTGCCCTGGAATCCAGTGTAAATTCAGTGTCAAAGCTTCTGTACGGCCTGCGAATCCCTCACAGTGTTCACTGACGGAGAGGAAAGTGCTTGTGGTTTTCTGTCTCTGCCCAAATGAAGCTGCAGAGTCTTTACCGTCATTATTACACATTCAACACTATATTTCCTCTAATAACTCCCTTCTTCTGCACTCATTTACATATTTCACTATTAGATGTAAAAATAATACATCACATATGATACTGTCACAGATAAACGTCCTNCGAATCCCTCACAGTGTTCACTGACGGAGAGGAAAGTGCTTGTGGTTTTCTGTCTCTGCCCAAATGAAGCTGCAGAGTCTTTACCGTCATTATTACACATTCAACACTATATTTCCTCTAATAACTCCCTTCTTCTGCACTCATTTACATATTTCACTATTAGATGTAAAAATAATACATCACATATGATACTGTCACAGATAAACGTCCTTTCATGTTCTATCACTAACGGACAGAAAGGTTTCTGATAACAACAGAACTGTTTCTGATTTTGCCCAACAGTATTTTCTCTTTACATTCATTTCAGAAACTTCCAGTAGTATNTATTACACATTCAACACTATATTTCCTCTAATAACTCCCTTCTTCTGCACTCATTTACATATTTCACTATTAGATGTAAAAATAATACATCACATATGATACTGTCACAGATAAACGTCCTGTTCATGTTCTATCACTAACGGACAGAAAGGTTTCTGATAACAACAGAACTGTTTCTGATTTTGCCCAACAGTATTTTCTCTTTACATTCATTTCAGAAACTTCCAGTAGTATGAATGAATAAAAAAAAAAAATACACAAACGGTGCTCAACTGATCAAGCACACAAACACTTGTGTCAAAAAAATGAGAAAACGAATAAGCTCATAATGTTGAGAATCAATATCATGAAAAAATCAGGAAACAAGTAAAAAGGAAAAAGGAAAAAGGAAAAAAACCCTAATGGCTGCAAATAAATAGTGTTTTGTGGGTAGTAACAGCTAAGTGAATCTGGAAAAGCTTCTTTTTAATAAATGATTATTGCTGATTTATCTGGAAAAGGTTGTTCACACGTTAAAATAGTTTAGGATTGTAATTTGTATTATTAATTTTATATAAAATGAAAATTGTTATATAAAGTTCTTTAATTGCATTTTTATTGTAAATGTTAAACTAAAAAATAAAATAATATATGATGTAGATGTCACATGTAATCACATGTTTTTCACTGTAACAGACTGTTGTTCCTCGGGGAACTTCATGCTTACGACACATGTTGGATGATAATGAGTTACAGTAGAGACAGTCTACTGTCTTCAATTGTACATTTCATTCTATGTTATTTTCAAAATGTTATATTTTTATTTTTACTGTATATTATTTTTTATAATGTTCTGTATAATGTGGATTTCTGTGTATACACACTTACAGAAGTGAGGCAGTGCAGGCCATTGTTGAAAAGGCCATCTAGATAAAAAGAATTGTTTCGTGTGGCAGTTCTAAACTTCAAACAAAAACAACTCAGAGAAAAGTCCGCCGAACCAAAAGCTCTGAAAGGAAAGTGATGCTCCGTGGGGAGCTGCAGTAACAGGCCGGAGGAAAGATGAAGCAGAGGGCAGGAAGAAGTGTGAAGCCAGTCCACATCTCTGCTTCAGGGGCTGTGAGGACACGGCTAAACGACAGGACATGGATTTCAGAGAATATTGAAATCCTTTAAAAAGCAGAAAGGAAGGGAGGAAATGGCCGAAGGGGGTCTCAGGGGGATTATTTGGAGAGCGCTGGTGTGTATGAAATCCAGGTGGTGGCAGATACTCGGAGAAATCCACCACGACTCCAAGAGATTACCAGAGTCTCCATCATCTCACCTGGCTTTCTCCTTCATGTAGCTGGGGATGGGGGCATATGAATATAAATAAGACGTAAACACTGCTTTCGGCTTCACACAACAGCAGAGAGAAGGAACAGAGTGGATTTCCCGAGTGCATCTATTTTAGAAGCCAGGTATGTGGCAGTAAGCTTCCAACGAGGCCAGCAGGATGTAAAGAAGCCACATGGCGAGGAAGAGGAAGGCGGTGAGCAGCTTGGCGCTTCGTGGACCTCCCAGTTCGCCTCCGGATACGGAGGGTCTGCGGCGATAAAGCAGTGTCAGAACACACAGCAGCGCCATGATGGTGAAGAGGGTGACGGAGAAGGCCAGCGAGCCCGGTGGGACCTGGAATTGTTTGCCCTGACTGTTCCAGTACACGGCAGCGATGGTCCACGCCACTCCTATACCCAGGAAGACGTTGACTGCATTGCTGCCCGTCACGTTCCCAATGGAGGCATCTGCGTACTGGTCCTGGATGGCGGCCACTTTACTGGCAAAGGTGTCTGGAGGGAGAGGAACCGTGCAGAGGTTCAGAAGTTAAGGAAGAACATCAATAAGTCAAAAAAA
>SOMO01000142.1:332859-359852 GCA_028128575.1 Paedocypris carbunculus
TGTATACAGTATTTTAAAATGACACACTATCAACAGGTGTGATTTAGTACAGAGAAATGTCAACATGTTTATCAATTGCTGCATGTTACTAAGGACTTATTAAATATTTGAGATTAAATCCAAATACACACACGCATTCATACAAACAAACACGTGCGCACACAAACACACACACCAACAAACAAACACATTGTATGTGCTGATAAATATTTATGAGCTCAAGCTTGAATGACTAAAGATGTTGCTTTAGGACAAGTTCACCTCATTTAACAATATAAAAAGTACACAGATGCATCCTGGGTACTCGCATCTCCAAGAGAGATGTGCGAAGAGGAGATGCCACTTTCTTCCGTGCCTCCTTTACAAAATTGCTATTTGTAAGTAAAACAACCAATTCAAGTTCCACTGTGGCAGCTCTCCACACTTTCTTCCTATTTTTCTGACATTACTGTGCTCACCATCGCTGCCCTTTCCACACTACTCTAGGCACAAATCATCCACTTGGCATCAGATATGCTCCCCCACTATTGCCACACACGATGCCAGGCTTATAAATAGCGCCAAGGCTGCTCCCGTAGACGCTGCGACTTCTCCACCAATGGTGTCCATCAGCAGTGAATGATTAGGTCATACACCATTAGCTCTGCATCTGATTCCTTTCCCATGACAGAGCAAGGCAGGCCAGTGTGGTTAAGATGCAAGAGCTTGTATAAGAGCATCTTACAGCTGGAGAACCGGCCGCATGGCGTCCTGCGGGCACCGGATGATAGGAACTCACTAGAGATGTACGCATCAATTAAGAGGCTGATAGCATTAATTGACATATGCAAAAGACCCTCGCCACCGTCAGGGCAAAAGGCAAATGGCAGATCAGTGAGCAGCAGATGCCCCCAGTTATTCGAGATGGACAAACAAGCCATTATGAGCCAGTGCTGAAGGCCTGGAGGACTCATGAACACTCACGCAACCACCACAGCATAATGAGCCGAGCGGCCTTCATGTTTTAAAAGATGAACATGGACTTTTTCCCACCACAACTTTTGCTTTTTGATACTTTAATGAGGTCAAAAACCTTGAGGCGTCCCGACTGGAGAGGGCAGCGTGGGTCGTGCTGCACAGTTGATGAAAATCCACTGTTCCCAGCCGATGTTCCACTGAGAAGATCAAACGAACCGTCAACAGTTTGTAAACAGCAACTAAATCAACCGATTTAACAGATTAAACATGGCGTGGATTATTAAGATACATATGTAACTTTCTGGGAGTTGAACCTGTTACCTACAGTGTTGCACAAGCTCTACTGATTTATTAGACTAATACAGTAAAACAAGACACAAATCAGTACTGAGTTGTGTATAGAAAGACGTGTTTTTACAATAATTATGAAAAACATGTACAAAATAATTAACACAAACAATCTAAAACAAAATCAATAAAAACAAAGTTTTTAATTTGACGAATGAAAATAAATTAAGTTTAGATAAAAAGTATTGTCTTCTGGGGCTTAATCAGTTACAATATTCACAATTAAAATATTTTTTTTTTTTTTTCACAATTTAAACTGAACAAATATTTTACACCAACGTGAGGCGTACAGTAGTTGTATTTTATTACATTTAGAAAGTAGCGGTATTTTTGCATCATTTAGAAAGTAGCATTATTTTTGTAACATTTAGAAATTAGCAGTGTTGTTTTGTAACACACTTAAGTATGTATTTTAGCAGTGCAATATAGACAATATTGCACCAGTATTTTGGTGCTAACAGAAACACTGTAATCTTAACAGATTTCCAAAGTGCATCCCAAAAAGTGCTTTAAAGACCATTAAGTGAATGACTCTAAATCTCCAGGGGAACATTTCAGATTAAAGCATATAGTACCAAAAAATAAAAGAAAAAAGCCACATGTACTAGAACTGCAAAAATATAGTTGCCCTCCGGTCTTCATTATTAACATCAACTGCATTAAGTTTCATAATACGACAAATCCCCCAGCTCGGCCTGACCTTGCCGGCCTCTTTGCTAGTGCGGACCAGCATCATTTCTTTTTTTTAGACGAAGAAATTTATGTAACCAATAGAGTAAAGTAGATACCGAGGGATCTTGTGAGAGCAGACTGTTAAATCCTTAATCTTGCTCAAGGCTTTTAGCAGTGGTAAAATATGGATGCTATAGTATTTTAGCCGGGAGAGTTTAAAAAAACACAACTGTGAGGGAGATGGACACGTTCCCAAAGGTGAGAGAAACACACCAATAAAGAAAGCCAACCATTTGGTGGTGATAAGAGGAAGCGGACACGTAACTAATCACAAGTGTTCAGAGTCAGACTACAATGGTAAAGTAGTGAGAAGACAAATGAAACAGAAAAGTAGTCGTATAGAAAAGTACCGTTCAGTCATTTAGCAGATGCCTTTTTCCAAAGTGACTTACATGTCATTACAATATTTTTAGAAAACAAATTTAAGATTAATCTTGTTTTCCTGCATTTCTTCCAAATGTCAAATTGTTGTCTGTCACATGGGAAGAGTGCACAACTCCCAGCCGATGCACACAGACACTTCTTAGGCCAGTTGTCACCTAGTGATGATGGTCTAGTGAGATGGACTTACTTCCAGATCACAGGTTAAAATCCCGGCAAGTGTCACATTTGCTCTATGGACATGGTTTAGAGCCTATGGATTAAGGTTTAGTGCCACAGCTAATTCACTCTCACGTGATTTAGCTTACAAACAGCATCCAGTACCTTCCAGCATCCTGCAGATGGCGATATCACCTCGTCCGCCCAAGAAATGCAGACTTCTTGTGTAATCAATGTAACAAGTAACGGTAAATGTCTTATTTACTCAAGTACTTTACACCATTTGATTAGATGCAGAGCATGCAAATGTTTCCAACTAGACCAGGCTGATTTTTCCCTATAAAACATTTTTTAGGAACGTGACGGTCTCTCACTCACAGATTCATAAACGTAATTTAGGAAGGTTTTTTTCCTAAAGAAATTGTAACGATGATGATGAGTAATTAGTCCCAGTGGCCACAGGTGGACATTTTCCGCTTCAGATATGCGAGAACGTCACACACTCATTGCGCGCACACACACACACACACACACCCACACTTAGACATACACACATGGACATATACACATACTCATCTACACATAAGCACACTTATCCACAAACACACACTCGCACAGCACATACACTCTCTCTCTCATTCTCTCTCTCTCACACACACAGACACGCGCACACACACACACACACACACACACACAAACAGCGCTCAGCATGGAAATCTGTCTTTCTACAGCAATACCAGATGCAATTAGGAGGGAAAACTGCAAAAAGCAGCAGGTCAGCGCAATGTTTAACGACACAGCCACACGTTTGCCATCATTACTGCCCATGACTTCAACATTTGGGCTTTCATTGTAGAGCTCTCCTCGTGGTCTTCAGTCCTTGTTCGGCTCTTTTGACAGGGCACGTCATTATAGAAGAGATATTATGACCATTCTTTAGAAGACATCTTTTAATGTCACATCACTCGTGTTTCATTTCTTTGTTACGCAAGCAATCATTTGCCAGGCTACAGGAGAAACAGCGACGTCCTGAATATCTTTTATTAAAGTCGAGATAGAGAACTGAATATTGCTCCAGACATTAAGACATACATGAGATTTTATAAATATGTTTTATTTTAATAGCAGTTTAATAAATGAGACACAAAAAATCAAAAGTTGGTTCGTAAAATTCGAGGAACATTTGAGGATACGGAGGGTCTCTAAAGTCCAATAGAGACAATCAGACAAGATTCTCAGTATCACTTCTTCAACGACATCCCAGTCATTATCTCTGTTTGTGGACCGATCCAAACACCACCTTCTTTCATTCAGCTCGGATAATCAAAAGTTCTGCTTTCATCTGAGATGCATCGAGAGATGAGACGAACAGAACACAGCAGATAAAAAAGGAAGCGGATAGGACAGAGAGCAAACGAGGAAGAAACTCCGTGTGAAATGGATGGTGACAGCGGAAGAAGAGCGGGAGAGCGAGGGAAAGGGAACAATCTTGGTGAAATCTTCAGCTTTGAAGCATCACATACTGGAGGGCTTCGATGGGGGAGGGTGGGCCATGTAGTCAAAGAACTTACAGTTCTAATGAAATTAGTTACTTCTAAACCAAAACACTAGGGTACACAGAGGACAGAGATACTGAACCAAACCCGCTTTTGAAAGAGAGAACGTACACATGTGCTACTACAAACACACATTTGCATAATTCTGCGTTGCAGTTTCACGTATATTATCTAGTGAAGCCACTCCATGCACTGGCTGGAAATGGATCTCTTGGGCGGCGCGACTGGGAGAGACCATATTTTACATTCTTGACACAGTCTACTAGTTTTCCTGCCATCTCACCCCATTGTCAGGCGCCACACGCAACGAATCTGCCATTTAAATGGGTCAGCCTCCTCTCCAGCGTGTAGAAAAAAATGAAATAAATAAAACATAAACGCGTCTCCCACCCTCTGATCCCACCATTTTACAACCGTCTCTCTGAAAAAACCCACCTGCAAATTCTACATCAATATTCATAAAACATGCATTGCAATTTCTCTTCTCGTCTCTAGTAATGTACTACTACAGTGGACAACTAAATAAAACGCCAGCAGGTCCTTTGTGCTGGTTTATGAAGATAACAGGCGTCAAGGCAGTTCAAGTGGCTGCTTTCTTCCCACTAAGCATTCATTCCTCTCGCACCGGCTGACAGGAGGAAAGCCAACGCTCCCAAATCTCCAGCATCCAGTGTTTTAAATTCATAATAAGCAGAGCTGAAGCAGAGTTAGCAGGAGGTTTGGGAGAACAGCTGACGGTTTGAGACTGGCGGAGATGGTAATGGTGCGGTTAAATGTCCCGTTACAAACAAATCTTACATCTGTTTTATTCTAAGTGGTGACGCAATTGTTTATTGCTGCTTCAACATCATGATATTTTTTAAAAACCCAAGAAAAGCACCGTGACATGAACATTTCAGTAAACTGAATCTTAAAATGTAAGACATGCTATAAGGCTGATAATGGTTCCTAATGGGTTTTAATGACACGTCGGCCTTGGCCTGTTCGAGTCAGAGCGGTCACCAAAACCAAGATGGTCGATTAGACTTTTTGATTCCAATCTAACTGTCTTATCCTGTCACGGATTATTACTATTGACCAAGCTTTGAGGCAAAAGTCAATACAAACCTTAAGGGTTAGTCTCATAGTCAGGCTCTGGTGACAGGTTTTTATGCATGGCATTTTCTAATGGGCCAATGGTGTCAATAAAAAAAAAAAAAAACGTAAATGTATGTGTCTAATGTCTTCTTCATTTTAATCACACTGGCTCTGGAAATGTCATCAGTGTTTGATTCTCAATGGCAACATGTGGCATTTTCAAAAGCCAAAAATAACACCTGTGTTTTTATATTCCTCAAGTCGGAACACCTTTCGTGGCATTTGCCCTTGTCGCTTTCTTGCCTTTTCTCAAAAGTAGCAGGGTAAATGAGGTGGCCCACCCAGACGACCCTGTCTCCATTTACAATCAATCATTCCCACAAATACATACATAACTTTAACATTCAGTCAACATATCCATGTTATTATGGTAGTAATTAATCAGAAAAGTTGTTCTTGTACTAAATTTTTACCAATGAAATTCAATTGAAATTGAAAATTGAAATTAAAAACAACTTTATTTGTCCCACACCTGGGAAATTTCATCTTACAAAGAAAATATAGAAGAATAAAAAATTAACATAAAAATAGCCATATATAACACNTTTTCGAATGTGTTGTTTTTTTCATGAGTGTCAATGTGTTCCATGTAAAGCCTGGTTTTATTAGACTGAAGCTGTGATAGTCATTTCTGTAGTACCAGGAGATGAAATCGTATTAGATACAAAGACTGACCAAATCCTAATTTACATTTTACCTGTGGAATCGACAGGGAAGCACAAGAAGCCCCAAATTGCATCTGACAATCTTCAGTGCCATGTTTTTTGAAAATGGAACAGAACAAAACTATGACAGAAAACAATCTTACACCACTGATTTTACAACAGAGCAGTTGAAGGCACTAGATTTCATCTACATTCATTAGTCTGAAGGTGAAATTCAATGGGCTCAACTATTCCCATGATGACTTACCGAGCCTAAAAATCAAATAGTGAATGCGACTTGAATTTTAATGGAGGTAATGACTTATCAGTAAATAGAGTAACAATTTAGACAAAATACACACTATTGTCAGAATAGGGGAAAAACTATTACATTAAACCATGTAACGCTGAATAAAAATAAAGAGTCAGATTCAGCACCATGGACAGCAACAGCAGCAGGCGCTATTTCTCAGTAGGTTGAGTCTGTGTACTGAAATATTGCCACATATCAAATTTATTTTAATGCAAAAGAGCAAACTGCTGTTGTAATCAACGTATGGCTATCCTTTAAGCATATCTACTTTACACAAGTAAGAGCCAATTGGATCATTGAGGTTGTCTGATGTAACTGATAATACAATCATAAACGGAATAATACTTACAGTAAAAATGCTGTTATTATCAGAGGAACAGCAAAAAAATCAGTTGATTGCTTGAAGAAAAAGTAACATTTTTAACAAACTGCCAACTGCTCTGATATAGTCTTTGATGGATGGGACGCAATAACAGGCTTTCCTGCCTGTTTGTTCAGGGCATCTCCCAAAATCCCAAAGAGATAACGTTTTTTTGATTAATGTAACTATGAAATCTCCCAGTTTGGCATAATTCTTTTCAGGATGAGCAAACATAAACATCTGATCCACGGAAGAAACTAGGTTTCACGCTTTCCAAGACAATAGGGAAAAATGGAAAGGAAGGAAGGAAAAAATGAGAGAGGAAGATTTAAGAGATTAATTCTCAGAAAGGAACAGTAAACAAACACCTGAAACCCAGAGGAGACATCATCGATGTCACGGCAAAAAGATGAAATCCCACAACCCTGTTCACAGCATCTCAAAAGCGGCACGCAAACCATGTGCAGATATTAAATCTAAATTAAAGTTCCTGGTCCAGGCAGCGCGACAGGAAAACAACATGTCTTGATAAACAACAAGGCAATGTTCTTCTGTCGTTTCCAGCAGCACTCAGAGAGTTTAACTTTAATATTTTGACTTTTTTGTTATTCTCAATTTCCATTTTATGAACAATATTTTTTAATGTTTTTATACCTTTATCTAGTATAATAAACAAACTCCCTTTTGAGTTTTTCGAAAGAAAATTCGAGTAATTTCTGTGGTCACCCCTGATAAGGGAAAAGCCGAAATAGAAGTAGTAGTTGAAATGCAATGAAAAAGGTTTTGAGCTCTTAACATTTTAGGGTTTGACGAGCATGTATTAACACATTATTTTAAGTCATAAAGGCTCCACCAATAGAAATATGACAAATATGAAAATGTGACAAATCACAAGAAGCTATTTCTAACCTATATTTTGTTATTTGAGTTTATACATACTGTTTATCCAATAAGAAGTTTACCTTACATAATTTATGGCTCAATAATACAAATATTTTTTGCTGGATGGAGTTTACAACCTTTGGGCTATGGGTATAAAATACTCAGACTCTTGATCTCGGTCCTTGGGTCTATGTTCATACTAATTGAGGTGAAGATTTAGGTGAGAACAATGCCATTTAGAAGCACTGCGCTGTCACCAAGGACAGTGATACTAAAGAGATAAGACATAAACGACGCTCTCTCACATAAACAAGCTGGCTAAAAGAACCTCTCTTGACTCATAAATTAACAATGAGATTTAAAACAGCACTCTAATCCGGCACATAAAAGATTTAAGCATCCAATATTCTTGACTTTATGCAAACATACCCACAATTAAATCCACATTTCCCCCAGTGTCTGAACAGGACATGCACATTTAAAACCAAGTAAATCACGTTTTAACCGAAGATGCTGTACAACTCGCCTGACATGGCAAAAAAGAACGATACCAGAGCGGTGAAAGCAAACCATTTTCTGTATCCCACACAGAGATGAATTATTACTTGCCAGAAACATTAGGATTAGTTCAAACTGCGTGTGAAGGTTCCAAGCATGGAGGAAAAAACAAACCAAGCAATACAAATTGCTCCACGGCCAGATGTGTGTAAACCAAAGTAAAATGACATCTGAAAAAAAAAAAAACAATGCTGCAGTTCAGCAAACATATAAAAAAAAACACAAAAATAAATAATTGTACGTATTCATAAAATTTCAAATTTTCTGTAATTTGCATATCATGATTGGCATTGTAGAGTGTAGTGCACAAAAAAAAAACCAACCACTAAAAGAGTCTTGATGTATCTTGGTGTTGAATAACATGGATATTCTGGTAAAGGGTACAGCAAAAATGTGGAGGGTCTCCAACCAATATATCTGGGCAATAAGGAGATCCATCATACTGAATCACACAGGCATATGGCTTGCGTTCGCCTGAAACAGGTGGGCAGCCTCTGTAGTGAGAGCAGGAGAGCGTTTCCATGAGAACTGAGTATGCTAAGTATTCAGAACCGCCGTGAAAACTATGTGGCTTTTACTTCTGCGAGCCAAGCACAGACGTTTAAAATCCACGTGAGAATGTAAATAATAAACGCATCAGGCGCGAGGTCAGTCCTACCTGCTCGGAAACGGATGCGCGTTACCACAGGTTCATTTTGCAGAGCAGCTCCGGTCCTGATGCGAGATCAAGTTCAACCTGTAAAAACAGTTTTTTTAACAAATGTAATGTGCTCAACCAATAATATTAACATTTTATCTCAAGTCAATATGTGCTCTGTTTATATTTCTTTGAAAGGTGGGAAATGGAGGTCTTTGTCTGTTCTACTCTTAGCTTAAAATCGCGTTTTTTTATGAATAGCAGTGTCACTGAATAGATGTTTGAATGGCGTGTGAAGTTATTTCGATGTACTTACACAGACGGCGTGCGGATTCCCCTGGACTCGAACATTCGTTGTTGACTTGCTCCTCTGTTTAATTCACTGTGTGAATGAGCTTCCGCGCGCGGCTCGCTGGCTCGCGCATCCGTGGAGTAGTGGATGCGCGCGCGACGTCTTGACTTATCAGCGCAAACAATGCAAACGACACTAACGCAAACAAAACTCAGTCAAGATGTAGATTCGAGGAGAAGCAGATGAGAAAACGTCTGAAGGCAATACAAAGCCGCGTCTTACGCGCAAAAGTAGACCAAACTGAAAACAAATATTCGAAAAAAATGTAGAAAATATAAAGCCACGATCTTCAAAACCAGCTGCGGCTTATTCAAACCTTAACACATACAAAACAGGACATCGCATGTGGTCTAAAATTGCATTTTAGGGTTTAAGAGAAAAGCTTCACTATTTACGAGTTAAGGGAAATAAAATCAGCGCGTGAACGCGGAGAGCAAGAGGGAGTGAATGAGATGATGCTCCCTGCTCACTCCCATCAGCACCAGCCTCGCCATGAGGATGAGAAAGGTAGGATGTAAATGAACACTGTTTCTCGTCTCAGCGAATGGGCATGAGCAGAGCGGCCAGACAGACATGCAGCGAGAGGAGAGGCGGCATTGTTCGAGCGCGTGGACTGCAGAAAGAGGGAGGGACGGTGCGCGTGCGAGTCCGTGCGCGGCAAACACACACAGCGAGCCGAAACCAAACGACAATTCATCAACATGTCATTGATGTTTCACAGACTTAGTAGAAATGCAAAATGATTAGTGTAAAAACACGTGCATGCCAAAGCAATACATTCCTTTTTTTTTGCCCAGCCACTGACCTTTTCAGTGCACTGGGTGTGTTTTTTTTTTTTTTTTTTATCAATAGGGTTGTTTTGTACAAAACCAGAAGCGATTTTGAGCAATAAATGTCTATACTACCTAATAATAATAACAACAATAATAATAATGATAATAATAATAATAATAATAATAATAATATTTTAGAATATGTGAAGTCTTGTCTGTTGAAATGTAAAAGTTTTTTTTCTCTTTCATCTTCCTGAAAAGCCTCATGCGTGCATAATGCATGTAAATCTCACCATCTCTTATAAATGTTGCTAATATGCTTCTACATCGGAAATTAGTTAAGCTTCATTTCTCACATGCAACTGTGACCTCAAGACTAAATACTGTGCCTTATTTTTTTTTACTATTAGGCCACATATTGTAAACCATTCTTGATTCTATATTGTTGTGGGTCTTTCATCTATCTTTGTGAATTCTCTTCCATCCATTTTCTGATCCGCTTTTCTATTTCTAGGTCACAAGGTGATGGAGCATGTCCCAGCAACTGGGGGCCTAAAAGCAGGACACACCCTGGATTGGTGGCCGACCAATCACAGAGCAGAACACAGACACACACATTCATCCTCTAACTCACAATTCAAACTCCAATTTACCTGAAATGCATGTTTTTGAGTAAGTGAAACCAGAGACGCTGAGGAAACCCACGCAAGCACGGGGAGAACATGCAAAGTCTTGACTGGGTCTCGAATTTGATTCTTGATTGTGTCTTTTAACATGGTATACACGTAAACCAAAATTATGTGTTTGCTTTGTAGATGATATCACAGTTATGTTATTTACATGTTTAGCAGACATTATCATTCAAAACAACTTAAAATGCGTTATAGTTCTACACAGAAGTGACTACATGTGTGGGGGATAAACAGATATGCTTTTACAAACCGAATCATACAGCAAAATACAGCGCTAGAAAAGAAAGAAAGTCGTTTTTGGATGCTGCCTTACAACTTATTCAGCTTTGTTGTAGTGGTTAGCAGAAATTTTAACTACTATAAAACTAGGGTACAGTAACTACTAAACTAATCTACTACTGTTACTCTGCACTGCAGGCATGAGTCATAAACCGAGAAACAACCAACTGCTAGAATTAGAATTTGAAGACTAGGCTTTTCCGACATCTAGTGTTCAAACTTGGAAAGTGTGCAACATGTGACGACGTTCAAAGATTTTATAAAAATGCATCACAAATTAAACAATAAATACAAACGTTCTTATTTCGTGAAAAGATCATCAATAAAAAAAACAATTTCCTTTATGCAGTTATATTTTAAATCAAGCAAAGTAAGAAAACATCCGGCTTCCACTCGGAAAATGGATGAACACACAGTTGTGCATTGATTTTAAAATATGCAATTTACGAAGCTGAAGCAGATTTTTCGCTTTTGTACTTAAACTGTTAAAAAACGGGACCGCGAGACCGATGGCACGGTGAAGTAAACAAGTCACGGGACAGCGAGGGCTCGCGGAACGGTATCGCAACAGTGACGTCAGTCCAGAAAGGGCGCAAAACACCCTAGCAGCGGGCTGTGATTGGTTAACCTCGGAAGCAGACTGCGGCGTGATTGGTTGAGAGTGAGGCTCTACTGTAAGCGGCGACGGACAACAACAATATCCGAGTCGAAATGAGATCATACACGCTGTGGCGATAACAACAAGCGGACTACAAATTAGGCTCACAGCTTGCGGCGAGACGACAATCACTCCGACTCAATGTCACGGAAAACGGGCTGCTTCTTCCACTATTTTTGGCCGACGACGCGTTCAGATGAGCGGGACCCGATCGTAAATATATGAAACTTATACGAAGTAATAATTGCCGCTTTTGTTGTTTGGGTGTGTCACATGCCATGAGGCAATCAACATACGCTGGTACCTGGAGAAGCTACTCTTAATCCAACTGGAGGACGAACGGAATTGCACCGCGTGCCACTAAATCATCCGAGTGCTGAAGAGAGAAAAGGTTTCAATCTATTGTCCTGGAATTCGGTCAAATCCACAGGTATGCACGTGCTATCACTTGTGCTTGTCTCATTCACCCAATGCATTTCACTAAATTTACACGTGCAGTTAATCAACATCTGCAAGCATCTGCAAAAAATCTGGACATTTTTTTATTCCCAAGGCATCACCATGGATAAAACATCCATTTGCCCAGAAGACTCCAGATCCTTGGAGGAGCAAAATGAGTTAAATCTGAAAGAAACCGCGACACATCATGCACAACGGCATGGCGAAGAAACCATGGCGAATAACGCCCCTCAAGGTGAGAAGTTCAACCACTGTGAGGGAAACCATCATGGTCTTGAGGTTCTGAGCGGATCTAGATTTGAATTATTTGCTGTAATATTTCCGGATATCTTATTTCCTGCAGGACGTGTGCGGCTCTACTCCGAGTCTCAGGTGTATGTGGTCAGCCGTTGGCAGGATGCAGAGCCCCAGGATGGACCGGAGGAGAACGGCGGAGCTGCTGATGGACTTCCATTCAGAGGTCGTTCTCAGTCTGCTCCTGCCGTGCTGTGGAAAGCAAAGAAGTACGGAAAGCGGCTAAGGAGGATGAGTGATGAGTTTGACACGTGGCTTGATAGAGGGGTGAGTCTTGAGGTGACAAATTACCTTGAATGGCATATGCTTGAATGTTCTCAGCGAACTAACGCTCTGCTAATAGGAGGTGAAGAGGATAGGCAGCAATGGGAGAACAGCTCAGAAACAGCCTTATCGAGGATGGTTCTCATTCCTTTGGAGTCCAAAGGAAGAGGAAGGCAGGGAATGACCGTCTCTCGTTCCACTGGAACATCTCTAAGCGGCTGAAGGAGCGGCTCTTGCAGTGAAGAACGAGGGCGGATGCTGGTCTGGTCACCATCATGGCCTTTTTTGTTATCGGTGCGCTCTGACTAGTTGAAAACTAGTGGAAAACAATCAATCAGATGAAAAGCTAAAAAGCGGTGTCAATTCTGGCTGCTGCAATAACAATTTGAAACGAATTGTCAGTGTTACTTTCATTCGACAATCGCAACAGAGACAATCTCTAGGAAAAGTCACTGGACAATCTTTCAATACTGACAAAAGTGTAAAGCTCTATTTAAAAACTATTTATTATTGATATGTATTAAGTTAGAATTTGGCAAAGAAACGTGTTCTATGTATTTTCTATATTGATCTATAGATGTAAAAGTTGTTGTTCTACAGTCTGAAGCAGTTGATTTTAAAATGTGAATATATTTGGAGGACTGTGACACTGATCAAGTGAAGTATAAGGTTAGTGATGGTAACAATAACACGATACGGGTTATTTCAGTTCAGCTGTTGATGCGTGCTACATCTCAGGTTTGCTTGTTTTATAATGCCGAACCATTATTGCAGAAGCATTGAGTGCTTTAATTCTGACATGTGCTTTGATAGGCCTTGGGGGAAAACAACGTCATGGCTTGATGCTTTCATAGCTTTGTGATTCATTACTGCCTTTTTGTACATAAGTTGATTGTCGAGTTGTTCGTAGTCTTGGGATTTTTTTCATTTATACTTGTAGATGCTATAAGTCTGAATTGCCTTCTACGTAAAACACAAATCAATCTCTGCCAAACCTGCAAAAAAACGCTAAAGTGCTGTTTTTGTACAATCTGCCTGTGTTAGTTTTTTTTTTTTTTATAGATCCTTGTATATATTCAAATTTTTAAAAATAGATTTCCTAACGGTTGTATTCCTAAGTACTTTTAAAAAAAATAATTGAGCTTTTATGTTTTTTTATGAAGCATTTATTACAGTTTTAAGGTCAAATAAATTTCCAGCTCCAAGTGGCATCAATAAATTGACAGCAAACTTGAGGCGAGTATTTCTTTTTATTCAGGTGTCATGGTTTGTCTCACAAACGCTGCCTAATACATCATAAAGGCTTAAATTATATTGCCGGCGTCTCTTTTACAAAACCTTGTACCACAATTCAACGCCTCCAACTTGAGCATATCCCCCTCACTCAGCTCAAAGTCAAACACCCGCGCGTTCTCCTCTATTCTGGAGGCCTTTGAAGACCGAGGGAGAACAGAAATGCCTTGCTGCACGGCCCACCGCAGAAGAACTTGGGCAGGGGTCCGACCGCAGCTCCTTGCTATAGTCACTACTTCGTCCTCCCCCAGAAGAGCTCCTTTACCCAGTGAGGAATAAGCCTGGAAGTGAATGCCCGTCTCCACACATGCATCTCTCAGCTCCCTCTGGATCAGCTTGGGTTGACACTCCATTTGCAGGACGGATGGGGGCACGCGGCACTTCATCAGCAACTCCCGAATGTGCTTTTCAGTGTAATTTGAGACCCCTATGGCTTTGAATCTTCCACCGAGGTAAAATTCCTCTAGGATTGCCCAACTCTGTGCCCGATTCTCTGAATGGCGCAAGTCTCCCGGATCAAGACCCTCTGAGCCAGGCCAGTGCACCAGATAGAGGTCAATGTATTCACAGTCTAGTTGTTCAAGGCTCTTCAAGCAGCCCTTCCTTGCCCTAGGCCCGTGATCTGATGGGGAGAGCTTGCTGATGATGAAAATATCTTCACGGCTTAGGCCATGGCTTGGCAACAGCTCCTTGAGGACTTGACCTAAATGAGCCTCGTTCCCATACACCGCTGCCGTATCAAAGGCCCGGTATCCTGCTTGAAGAGCAGAGCGGACCGTCTGGAAGAGCCGGTCGTACCCATCAAGCTTGTACGTGCCCAAACCCAAGAGAGGCATCTGCACTCCGGACCTTAACAGAACTGATGGTGTCTGGTTGAGCATCATTCCAGTTAGTACACACCCTTCACTTCTGTAAAATGGTAAAGAATCGTTTTTCCTAGAAACAACCAGCATGTGAGCATATTGTATTATGTAGCTTACACAGATATATAAAATTGTAGATAGTGGTGGTTCATGGGTCCTCACATTCAAAATTCTGTGCAATGTAGAAAAACTGTGGTTAAAAGCAAAGACATTATACAAATGAAAACACCCCAGAGCTTAGTGCACAATAATAACATGCTGTATTGTTTCTATTCATTATTTTATAAAAATAAAAGAGCATTGATTTGCATCACCATATTACAATTTTTGGAATATGGCTAAAATAAGCATAGAAGTTAAAAAATCTCTGCATATTTCTGCTTTTGTCACCGTAATATCTTAGCTATATTCATTCTTTCAATTTGAAAAGTTACGTCAAACTAACATAATGGTAAAGGCAATGTAGCACATCACAAGCATATTAATATATTATTATAATCTATATACGCAATATATTATCTATACACAAACATTTAATCGATTATGAGGTAACATTTAATCTAACAACCAAATGGACAAAATAACTTCTTGTACTTACGTTCGCGCCAAGCCGAATGTACTTCCGGTGACGTAAAATCCGCCTGGCAGAAACCACAAACTGCAGTTCTTCTTTGGGCCGCCAAACGCGACGATTCACGTCTTTTAAATTGGGTTAATGACAATACTGCGACTGTATAATATGAAAGGGCATACAATAATTTTATTTTTAATATGACTAAAGACTTTGTCCTACTTGTCAGACCCAATTCTCAGACGGTCATTTTCTTTTTATTTATTTTTTTTTTTTTTTATGAAGTTAGTGACTTTTACAAGTGAGCTATTGTTGTATGACAACTAAATAAAGATTTATCACTCAGAATAAATCATTAGGATAAACCAGATTTGGGCACATTATTAAAGGATTTCAGTGTCCTAATTACAAATAGTTATGAATAAAATGAATAGTTGATCTATAATTTTTAGACAATAATTGTTTTGCAACAATTACAACATCACAACTGAATTGATTGTGCGGCCTATAACTGACCAAAACAACCTAGAGCCATAGACTTATAGCACACATAATTCATCTTTGGTTAAACGGTAAAGAAGCATAAACCACTCATATCACGCGCATGTTTAGACACACTGTCTCCTTTATTGCAAAGCTATAAAGACAAGACAATCCTTTCAGCAATCACTTTTCATATCCCTTCCAAAAAAAAGGACAAAATTAAACTAAATTTAATAGACTAAACTATTAAACAGAATTTAAAAAAAAAAAAAAACTTAAATCCTGTCAAACCTGTACACAAAACTCAGAACATCTAGTTCAAACAACTCGAGTTAAATATTAACTTACCTTTCAAGATCTGCAACATTTAATCATTACAACAAATGAAACAATCACTTGCAAAACTCAACAAAAACCTGCTTGTAACTCCGTATATAAGTTAACATACAAGTGCGTCACATTTTAAATAAAATATTGTAAATGAACTTACAGACACAGAAAAGCTCCTCCCAACTCCTCCTACCAATTATTTATTGAAAAAAATAAATGCACTGGATCGTGTCAAACCAGTACAAGACCTCAATGTCAAGTTCAAACAACTCAAGTCAAATATTTACTTACCTTCACTTCAGAGCCACCCATCCTGAAAGGCCACACAACGTCGGGTCGCACGAGGACTTTTACCGTCAGATAATTATTCAACATGGCCACGGGTCATTGTGAGGAAGACAGTGACCGGACACTAGCGAGCCTTGGGCCGTGAATGAAGAGCTCAAGCGGGACGTGCGATTCCGGAAGCTTTAACAAAAAGTATGCTGAGATTGAAGAGACTCAATTACAAACGAGCCGTCGAAATCGAGTTTTTATTCAGGCGGCAAAGATGGTGACAACGACTGGAACATGGACATCAAGTTCAAACGATTCCAGACAAGCGGAAGGCTGCTCGGTCGCACAGGAGAGTAAAGCGTGCGCCTCCGGGGAAACAACTTTCTCACATACGTACATTTGGAACAGAATGAAACGCTTACAATAGGCACACACCAGTAGTACAGGAGACATTAAGTATTCAGTAATATTTCCAATCACAAAAACACGTCCATTGTACTGTGAGGCCAAAATAAGTCTCTATGGTTTTAAAACTTTTTCAGTTTGCGGAGTCGGCGGCATCTACTTTCTAACACAACGGGGTCTCGGAATTTATTTTATTATGCTCGGCCGAGGCCTGTTCATCGAGCGTCCTTTGACTGGTGGTGCTTTTTCCTAGGTGGCGGAGACGAGTCCGAACGTTGAGCGGCTGGTGGATGTGATTGGTCGGTCAGTCAGTTAGCGCACAGCTCCGCCCACAACCTCCTCTTTAACCCATTTCCTCTCTGTTCCTTCCCACTGGTCTCAATACACACATTACTCCTAGCACTACTACAGGATAACAAAATCAGATTCTTCATTGTTCACAATAATCCGGAGATATTCATTAAAAAAAAAAAGCGTAAAAACCTAACCTCAACAGAAAAAGGGAAGCACAGTATTGTGTGAATTTGCACCAGATTAGCAGGCACCCCCTCCTCCCAAAAAACCGAATCGAAAAATCGAATATAAATACCCAACACGAAACGTCTACATGTTTAACTGTTAAAGTAACATAGGTGAAGTTGTATAATTCATAACCTCAACAAATGTGCATGCCAGAGTCAGGACCAAGAATAATAGTTAAAATATTAGTATTTTAAAAAAAAAAAAAAAAAAAATACCTCAGTACATCAAAACATGCTATAAAAATATCATATACACACGTAAGTTAATTTGAGTTTGGGCGGAGGAAAAATGATTAGTAAAGTCTGAATGAGCTAACGGACCCACCTAAAAAAAAAAAAAAAAAAAAAAAACTACAACTACTCACAGAACATAAAATCCGTGCTAATTCCCTGGTGCCAATCTACTTCAGTAGCTACGACTGAAACCATTGGTGTACTTGTCCTCCAAATAATCATCTTTATCAAAGCCTGACCCGACAGAGTAGGCCCGCTGATAGTGGGAGGAAGGAGCGGCGGTGGGGGGAGGGGGCCCAGAGCTAGCGCCATTGCGAGCAAAACCGCGGGCAAAGCCGGCAGGAGGAGGGGGCGGCGGAGGCAGGAGAGAGCGGCGAGTGCCCAGAGGGCTGCGCTCACGGTAGTAGCGGCCAGCGAGCGGCGGCGGCGTTATCGGGCGCTGAGGTGGCGCAAGGCGTCGGTCATATGGATCCCGATCGTAATAGCGAGGAGCGGCGTACGGATCATGTCGGAGGCTTCTCTCGTACGCATCACGGTCGTAGTAGGCGCGGAGTGGTGGCGGAGGCGGAGGTGGAGGTGGAATTCGACCACGAGGTGGATAAAAGTCACGGGGCGGAGGGCGTGGCGGGTAAAAGTGAGGAGGGTGTGGGTGAGGTGGATAGTGAGGTGGTGGAGGAGGAAAGTAGTCCTCCCCTCTGTCGTTTCTGGGTGCGTTACTGCGAGAGATGGACACAAAGATCTTTTGACCCTCCAACTTAGTGTGATTGAGACATGAAATGGCCTCCAGGGCCTCGTTTTCCCTTTTCATATGAACAAACGCATAATTCTTCACTATGTCACACTCCACAACCTTGCCAAACGGCTGGAAGAGCTCCTTGATTTTGGCTGCCGTGACACCTTCGGGGACATTGCCCACGTAGAGCTTGGTGGCATTGCGTACCTTGGTGGTGGCGAACTCTACCGTGATGCGGGAGCCATTGACCTCGTGCTTGTGCAGAGCGCTCACCGCCTTCTGCGCCGCCTCTTCCTCGTCCATGTGCACAAAGCCATAGTTCTTCAGAATGTCGCAGTCGGACACCACGCCGTGCGTCTCGAACAGGGCGCGGAGCTCTTCCTCGGTGGTGGCTGAAGCTACATTGCCGACAAATATCTTCACCATTTTGGATGGGAAGAGCAGCAGCACGTTTCGGTTTTCTTTGGTTGCTTTA
The DNA here is from genome assembly GCA_028128575.1 of Paedocypris carbunculus. NCBI lineage: Eukaryota > Metazoa > Chordata > Actinopteri > Cypriniformes > Paedocypris > Paedocypris carbunculus. Next base: position 351,480 of record SOMO01000142.1, read on the forward strand.
CTGCTTTGGAAGCAGAAGAAAAAAAAAAAAAACAGACATTAACTTTTAACATTGTTTATTTTCCATTTAGAGTAATCACATAGACTAAACATTGTCTCAATAAATGAGTTGACGTTACGTGTATTGAGTTGCTGTTACTATACAAGATGACTAATTTAATTAAAGCACTGTTTATTTATTCAAGAATATACACTTTTCAAGAAAATTTTCTCAAACAAAAACAACACACATTTGTTAAGAGAATAAACATTTGCAGCATCTGTAAAGAGGCGATAATTATGATCGTTGGAAACGCGCAGTTTTATCGATCTGACAGTTGCCTGGTTTCGAATATCGTTCGTTTCGTTTTTGCTGTGGAAAAATCAGATGTTGTGTTTGTGCTAGAACCGCGTCGCTTGAACAACTCGGCAAAACGTTTATATATAAAGAACGTCGCCGATAGAAAAACGTATCTGAAACTCAAAACTATATCGAAACGTATAAAAAATTCGAATAGAAAGCGCAAGCGTAAATACGCTTCAAACAAAACTAACAGGCGATGTAACGGGCGCGTTCCTTTGGAATTTTGGCACTTAACCACATAATCTAATTTCATATACTCACGCTATACACCATAGTTGGAAATAACAACACTCATACTCACCGTTAAAGCAGAAATGTTGCTATAAAGCGGCTGCTTCGATAATGGCGGAAAGCGGCGCTCGGTTGAAGTGTAGTGAAGCAATTGAGAGGTGGCGCCCCCTTCTGATCCCGCCAGAACGGATTCGGCTTTCACTGAAGACGCATCCGGTGGCGCTTTTGTTTCCCGCCATTTACGGCTGGAACAATCTGTCTTCGGACGGCTAGGTGGCGCAGTGGGTTGTCGCTTCACTTCCAGTTTTGCGTGGGTTTCCTCTGGGTCTCCGGAAATGGTCCAAAAACCTGAATTTCAGGTGAATTAGAATTGGAAAATTGATATTTGTGATCGTGTCCTTTACTGGCACAAAGTCTACTGGGTTGAGTATTTTAAAATTTTTGAAACATAAATAATAGTCTGTCTAAAAATCCAAAATAAAAGTCCTATTAAGAAAGCAGAGGCATCAATAATAATAATAATAAGGCATTTAATTTATTAGGTGCCTTTCAAGACCCTCAAGGTCGCCTTACAGAGAAAGGTTGCTTCTGCTATATTGATTGATGAGAAATAAGAGAAACATTATAATTTAAGGTAAAATTCATTTTGTTTGAATCCATTTTAAATATTTCGACTTTCTGTGCAGAAGGCAAAAAGATAAATAAACTGAATACAATTGTTGAAAGATTAAAAAATAAAAAAAAAAAAAAAAACAATGACTGCAAGATACAAACACAGTCTTCCAACTTCTGGTTTATTTGTATAATAATTATCTTCTCCAAAGAAAGGCAACAAAACACAGACTCATTCCAGTGCAGCAGATTGGATCCAACCAGCAATTCTTAATTACACTACAATCCACCAATAATTACTTAATTGGCCCGTAATTGGATTTAGAGATATAACCCCTGCAGTGGGGGGAACAACAACAACGACGACAAATAAAAGTCTGGGCGATTAGTGCTGGGAGGCTGTTCTCCTCCAGTGCACTCGAAGGTTCAAGTCAACACTTCTATTTAACCTAAAATAAGACACTGTACTAAAAAAAAAAAAAAATGAAGAGGTTGTGAATTAGCAACCATATCACTGGCTAGATCAGAACCAATCAGAGCCTGAGGAGAAAAGATGAAAAACCAACAGTCTCTACACAATGTGCTTAGTCATCTAGGTCTTGCATGTCCCTCCCTATTTTGTGTTGTACATTCAGAATGTCGAATCGACATGTTCTCCGTCACTGCTCGTCACAGGTAATCTGAAAAAAGAAGCAACATCAAGTAATACGGTGGTTGACCATCATGGAGAGTCAAGGACCAGAGTGTAGAGGGAACGAAAACCACCTTCCATGACAGTAGCCAATTTGGACTTGACAAAATCCACAACTCCAGTTTAACAACTCGCATTTTGAAACCGAAGATGATCGAGATCCAGTGAAATCCACATCTCCACAATAAAGATGACAACACAAGTTTCCGCGAGGTGTTATGAAAGAACAGAAAACCCAAACCAAGACTAAACACCTCCCTGAAAAAGAACCCTTTCTGAAAAATGTCTATATGCACAAACGCCCCCTGTCTCCGTCGTATCATCAGCGCTTCAGCCAGTCCATCTTCTCACAGTTTCAGCTCGTTGGCGATCTTGGAGGCGACGTTTTTGAAGGCGATGGAGCTGCCGGAGATCCGTTTGAAGCGCACCCCGTTTAGGGAGAGGCGAGGTAACTTGCAGACCTCCATTTCCCACTGGACGTAGTCGTCACGGGCGGGATTGCCAGAAATGCAGAGCAGCATGAAGCGCTCACGCAACTCGTACTCGCAGCTATTGGAGTCCAGAACTTTCCGGATCTCCCTCATCATTTCGATGGGCTCCATGGAAGAGGTGGTCTTCATGCTCCACGTAAAGCGTAGAGAACGTGGCTTGGTGTCCTTGGAAGCTTGTGTGGATGATGGTGTGCTGGACGCTGGTGATGAGGAAGACAAGGAGTCCTTATTTTCATCCCCTTGGGTACCTTTCTCCATCTTGTCTGCTGTGCTCAACATGGGTCTTGGGGAAAGAGAAAGAAAGCCAGGAAGACGGGAGAGAAGGCAAAACATTGTTAAAGACTTACAAGCTTGTGTGATCAAACAGCAACACTAGGAATTTGGTTTGGAGCTGAAATAAACGTTTTATCGACACAAAACACCAACAGGTGCAAGGGTGAAACTACAATGCAGTCAAAAACAGGATCTGATTTGATGTGCGTACGCTACATAACCGTGGGCTACGGTTTGCACCCGCGTCATTTGTTTCAATACTACAAAAGCAACATGATTTTGAGATTTAAAACGGCGAGACTAGAGATAAAATCAGCATCCTCACCTGCTGGCCTCATCCTGGCCCTCTCCCTCATACGGGCTCCTCAAAGAAAACCAAAAAGTTTAGCTCTCTTTTAAAAGCCATCCTTTTGCTGGTGGCCATTTATTAGTTACGTGTGTTTTTAAAGAATACATTAGGAAAATCTATACATTAAACAGAAGTTTAGAGCAACTCGTCTGGTTTCCACCAGCCAAATATGAAGATCGACTGGAAGCAAAAGCCAGAAAAGTCCTGACACCAACTAAGGTTCCTCATAAACTCTGAAAACCGTAAATATCAACACACACTCACACTCCCCACACTGTGAAAGGCACCTTCATTAATGGAAAAGACCAACATTACCATATACAGTATTTTGGACTATAATGGCCAATAATAAAAGTCTACTTTCCGATCTTTTTTTNAACAAAGAGACAAATGAATTTTTGCTTTAGTACAGCCATATAGGTTTCATAAGCAGCAGACGTCAGGACAAGAAAACCCTCACCATGTACGTATTAGTTATTTCGCAAGGACATAGCATCAATTTAAATATATAGTTTATTGAATATTATTTTAGGTTTCATTATATTATATTTTAATAAAACTATTCACATAGAAAACAATGCGTAAAATTGTATCTGGTTTTGCAAATATGAAGAAATAAAGGCTTATGATTTTTGGCTTTGAATTCAACTGCTTTTACCACCAAAATGAACTGCATTGTAGGAGTAAAGTCATGTCGCATAATGGCAGCACAGACGAGGCGCAGGAAGACCATTCACAAGGCTGAGGAACAATATACATGACCGGACTCCATGAATACAGATGAGACGGGAAGTGAATGCGATGCCATTGAAAGAGGGATGTGTTATTCGCTGAGGAAGGCGGCTGTGAGTCAGGCGTTAGTGCAGGATAATACCACGAGAGGATATATGCGTATGAAATAAAGGAAACAGGGAAAACGAAACCTCGGGTTGAGACACGAGACACCACAGAAAGAATAAAAAAGCACAGATAGAAGACAGTGTCTTGAGGTCAACGCGTGGTTGCCTACCTTCGTGGAAATCTGAACGAGAGATTTCTACAAAACAAATTAGAGAAAAAGAAAAAAAAATGTTTCTTGTACTATCATCTTAGACAAAAAAAAAGAAAGTTACTTTGGGTTGGACACTTCTAACGCTTGGCTGTTCTTTTTGAGGTTTAGGACAAGGTTAAAAAAGGTCAGTAAAAGCATTAGATGGATCATGGATGTTAGATCAGGATCCAGATATGGGATGTCTTCTTAGGCTTTACTTGTTACGGGGTAATAATCTAGATGCAGATAAAACACTGTGGAGATGACTATATCTGTAATCGCATCTGGTCAAATGAAGCTCTTCCTTCCTTTTCCAGGCCCGAGGGAAACTGATTTAATGATCTGATTCTTCACGGCTCAAGATCTCCGGCGCTTTTAAGCTGCTCTGCTTACACAGCTTTTACTTTCATTTTCTGATCTTAAAACAAACCAATGCCTCTTAAAAAAGCAAAGTCAGGAGGAAAGTCGGCTAACAAACACTCAACAGTGCAGCACGCATGTAATATACAGACCATGCGTGTCTGTATATATAAGTTTTAACAGACCACCACCATTTCCTTTGGAAACGTATTGGGAAATTCTGTAATAAGGTAAAATGGTTGCTATATTACTAAATTACTATATTCCGTTTTTNTAAAGTTTTTATATATATATACATATATTTATATATATATATACAGTATATTCAAAGAGGGTGATAAAAGCCTTTTGATAAATCAACCGAATAATTGAAATCAAGAGCTTTTACGTTATCTTGCATATGCGAAAAAGTCTTATTACTCACCTGCGAACAAATTTGGAAGTAAACTTGCTGAAGATGCCCGTCCCGGTACGGCGTGCCTGGCTGTTACGGTTGGAAAAGGAGGGGGACGCAGAGGGGTCATTATACGCCGAGGCTTGCTGGTCTCGTGTGGCTCTTTGCTGGCCGGCGTGGAAAGTGCTTCTGCTCGTCACCCCTCTGGAGAAATTGTTGCGGTCTGCCATCGAGGAAATGTTCTGAGCAGACGGGGACACCACTGGTGCCCTCTGTGCCACTGTGCTATTAGTTCAAAGATCAAATGAAAATTGGTTAAAAGTGATAAACTATTTAAACTGCGACGTGTAGTCGGCAAAACAATGAGCAATCCGTAAATCAACATGCTGCTACGTAACTACAAGGCCATTTCATTATCCGAGCCCATCAGCTTTTGGCTAATACTTTGTTGGTAGACGTGTAAAAAGCAGAAGTGAGACAGCAGTTCATTCATGATTTGCTTTTTTTTACCCCACGGGATTAATAGTCTAATGGATTAAAAATCAAACATGCACTTGCAGGTGGCATCCAAAACCAACATGATCCCTTTTAGCACCACGACATGTGACATAACTGTACAGTACAGTACTGTATTTGCACGCACATTGCACGTTGTATGCGTTTCGGCAGACTGCGTTTCTAAACAACAGCCTCTGAAGGTGAAGTGGCAAAAGACGTAAAACATCAGAATTCACTATGCGGGAACAAAGACTTGACGTTCGCACTTGTAATAACGAAAATGTAGCATTTGCAATTGCAAGATCAAAACCATGATGCTTGACAAATTAAAAATGTAGCATTTTCACTTGCAAGAACATCCATCCATCCATCCTGATGATGTTCGCACTGGCGTGAACAGAACGAGACAAACGTGCGACAACGAAAACGTCTTGTTCCGACTGCGAGAACAAAATTTTGCTACTTTGTACTTATATATATATATATACAGTATATATGTGCAAAAAAACTAAACACTCCCTTATAAGTGATTTATGACTATTATTAGTCCATTAATACCACTGTTAAATGGGAAGAGTGTAAATTGACCCACTATTTTTAAATTTTTTTTTACATTTTTTTTTTTTTTAAATGGTCAAAACGATAGTTGGCCGCACCATTTATGTATTGGTGTACTGGTATCAGCATTGACCATAATAAATAAAACACAACACAAAAACACGCTTCTCCTTAAAAGCAACAACATGCAGTTACTTAGACATTTCATCAGACGCAAACAACAGACAAATAACTGAACAAAAAGGGAAACAAGACACCTCTGTTAGTTCAGGATGGTGGTGCAATCTTTCAACATTAGAGAAAGGATCGGTGCTCTTTAGAAATAGGGTTGTTAGAGTTACGTAAGGGGTGAGACTCGCTGCGGATATTAATGCGTGAGTGGCTTGTAGGTAGAAAGGCTGCGGTGGAAACAGGCAGCAGACCTTCAGTATGACACATGCGTTATCAAAGGAAGGCCTTGGGCAAAGAGGCAGCAAGAACAGGCTGTGGATTAGAAATAAATCAACAGTGAAAGAAAAGAAGAAAAAAAAGAGTGCCGGTTGCATGAGACGCGGTGTTATCGTGACGTATGACAAGAGCTCAAATCTTCTGATCTGTTCGGTTCTGATTCACAAGGCTGGTCTCGTCGAGGTCCCCAAAACTTGGCCTTCCTTCTCAATAACTTTAATGGGCTGCCACTTGCCTGGGCCGCTGTGCGTGGAAGTCTGAGGGGCTCGGGTGGGCGGAGGTGGACAAAGACTTGTGGTGTCGGGTGCGGGATGAGGTGGCGAGGACCGCGGCAGCTGAAGCGGTGGAGGCGCGGGACCCTGGAGTGTTCAGGCTGGGGGGAGACCAACAACAGCCCCCATGTGCAAACACCCCCACGCATAATGTGGAGGGCGGTATGGGTGAGGTTGTAAAGCAGACACGTTAGATTCAGCACAAGCAGAGAAATGAAATGATTGAAGTGAATGGAGTGATGGAACACAGGGATGTGGAAAAAAAAATAAACACCCACCGAGAGATAAAAATACAACACTGAGATTAATAATGCAGATTAGACTTTGAGATTGGTCGTTGCTTGAGTTGGAAAGGTTTATTTTTAAAATCCAAGCAGATCAAAGCCGTTCGATGTCAAACCTAGCTCTCGGATTCTGCGCATGAGGATCTAATATGAGATGCACTGATCATCAAAAGCTTGTGAGTCTGCAAAACTTCACACACTAAAAGCTACTGACATCAACCCAATTATTAGGTTATTAAAGACAGAACTAGTCTACAAAAATCAGTGTTTGAGAGCATGAGCAGGTAGGAAGGGGTCCGTCTTCGGCGTGATGTACACGCTACTCTGCAGCTTGACCTTGTGCTCGCAAAAAACTTCCTCCGCATCAGCATTTTGACTCTGCTGCAGTTCCACATCAAGCAAACTTCAGTCTCCGTATAATGCTGATGATGTTCGCTTACGAACCCTTTCACCCACGTACCCGGTTGGGGGGCTGCGGAACTAATTATTCTGAATCAAATACAGTATTGAAACCAGCTTGTGGATGAATCTAGACTTACATTTTAGACATTTGAATTTTTGGCTTTGTTAACCCAATTATCAGTCCAAATTGAAAAATCCTGCAAATGTTTTAATGCAGAGTCACATACTGTTTGGGATTATAAAGTGCACAATCCATTTTGGAACATTTTTAGAATTTCCAAGTTATTCCCGAAGAACTTTAGTTTTCCACATTGAGTGAAAAGCAAAGCATGTGATCACAAACCAACCCTAAAAAAATTATATTACAGCACTGAGACCCAGAAGCTAAGCTCTTTAGCTTCTAAATCATCAGTCTTTATTTAAATCCTCATTTCTTTCAAATTTCAAAGACGCTGCGAACCACGCAAGAGAGATTTCAGCATCGCACTGTTGGGAAACGTCTGTGATTGTCAATGGGAGAATGTGTGCACGTGTGTAACAGGATTATGTTCCCGTGTTGGCAGGGCAACGGGGAAAAGCTTTTCTAAATATACACATACGGAATAGACACAGAAACGTTTGTGGTGTTCCTAAAGACATGTGTCAGTACCTGTCCTTGCCATTTTGGACTCCCAGAGTGGCTCGGTCAGGGCCTGGAGAGTTCCTGCTGCGGCTGGTGCCGGAGGACAGGATGCTGTTCTGTACACAAAGGAACCAGTGTTGATGTCACAAGCACGTTGCGTGTAACCTCCGGATTCTTACTTACAGTGGATGGGGTGGGGGTCTTCTTATGGTCTCCGAACAGTGGACTGGGTGGAACTTTGCTGGAGCTGACGGAGCTGGTAATGTGCTTGCTGTCACTCTGGAGGCGCTTGGAGGAACTCGAGGAGCCTGTGACACAGACGCAGATCAGTTTCTGAGTCAGATGAGCTGTTGTTCATGGAAAAGGTGAAGGATGATCAGCAGATGTGTGCTTTACTTTGGTCTGTGGATCGACGGGACTTTAGATTGGAGGTGCTGCGTTGTGCCTTGTGAGAAGGTGATTGGGTGTTGTTTAGGTCAGTGGCAGGACGGGGCTTTATTGAGAGTTCATCCAGCTA
>SOMO01000143.1:63981-83701 GCA_028128575.1 Paedocypris carbunculus
TGTGTGTGTGTGTGTGTGTGTGTGCGTGTGTGCGTGTGTGCGTGTGTGCGTGTGTGTGTGTGTGTGTGCGTGTGTGTGTGTGTGTGTGTGTGTGTGTGTGTGTGAACAACAGTCTTTCTCATTTGAAAAACACAAGCCAAGTGGCTGGCTAGAAAGAGAGAAGAAAAGATTAAAATGACACAATGATACAACCAGGACAGGAAAGAGTGAAAGAGGAGAATTAAGAGAAGGATCTTAAGCCTTTTGTCAGTGAGCAGTCAGTGTAAAATACTAAAGGTGGTATTAGTGAGCCTTGGATGCCCCTCTGGCTGAAGTTTGGGCATTAGCGGCTTTGTTTATTGTTTGCTTGACTTAAGCCCCTTTGTCACCGTGTTTCACAAGCATTTCTCGATATTGCCATTATGTGTCTGCTTTCGGGATTATCCCATCAAAAAATGTTCAATTTTTTGCAATGAGCACATTGGAAAAATTATATAATTAGCATATTTGTCATGAAGAAATATTACTTTATAACTGTGTCACAGTTATTTTACTCAAACACTAATGGTACAATTTTGTAATTAGTACACAAATACTGAACTAAATGATTTTTTTTTTTAATTATGCACTTTTTTTTCTTCTTTCTCTTTTTACATTACACTTTGTATACATTTTTCACCCTTCCATATGCACGTACTGTATGCCTATTTTAATTTGTAATATACACATTTACTTTACAAACATTTAACTGAGGATTTTCCCTGAGCGTTTTCTCCAGCTTGCTTTTCTTATCCCTCATTTGTCTGCACTTCCTCTGACAGACTACGAAGGTTAGTCTCTGCCAGAAATTGTGTCTGGAAATTGTCTTGTATCACAGTTTTAACTCCCACTTGAAAGTTGCAAAAACAGCATCGTATCCTGCTCCGGAGATGAGGTTTTCTCAGGGTCAGCGAGAATTCCAGCCCGTTTAAGCACCACACGTGTAAACTGATCTCACATCAGGCTGAAATCGGATCAGTCTTGCTCTTAAACATGTGGTTTGTGGTACCAAAATACACATTGACGTCTTTGTTTAAGCTTAATTCTAATTAAAACTATTCTCTCTGTTTAGTCATTTATTTTAGTCACTAATTAAGAATTATTTTTAATATTTTTTTTTTTTTTGTATTCATGAAAACATTATATAGGCCAGGGTTTGTTTTATATGTTTGAAAAACGTATTTAACAACAATTTGAATTTAGCCTTCTTAAAATATTAATATATAAATATATTATATTAAACCCAAAACTAAGTGCAAATGATGCATTAGATCGTTTAGGTTCAAAAATAAAAAAAATATATAATTATTATTGGCAGTGAAAAATATGGGCAGTGGTGTTTGAGAAAGTGGTGCTTTGATCTGGATCTCTGGGTGTGATCAATGATCAGACTATACGTTTGTCCAGGTTTCTTCTTTGTGAAAAGAAGGCTATACAGCAACCGATCAATCTTTTACTAAGAACAACATGTTTGTCAGTTTATCACACGTATGCAATGTCTGTCAGGTTCACTGAGAGCAGCTTTACTTCTAATGTCTAACAGCAGCTAGATGAAAGGAACCTTTTTATCGCACCTTCAGACCTTGGTATATCTGTCTGTTGCTGTAGACGGAGAGAGACGTTCTTTTCTCTCATCCCGTGTCATCCTGCCTGGCCTTTCACATCAGTCTGGTCAGGCGAACCAGACAAGGTTTGCTGAAAAGCTTTCACACTACAATAATGCAGAGCATATGCACATAACACACAAACAATCACTCCGACCATATTTACTTATATTATCTAAAATAACAGATACATTATAATAAAAACTAAACAGCTACACAATCAGTAAAAGTAAAAAACACTTAAATCTACATACAAATTGACACCAAATCTATTATAACATCATTATTCAAATATTTCACTATCTTAATAAAAAATTGCAAAACATTGTAAGAATTTTTTGGCCTCCTTTATAGTGGAAACCACATATCCATTAGAAATTCTCCAGAAAGTCCAGGATGGAGAGAGTCAGTTGTGTTAATTTAGGATTATTTAACCATTCATCCATTCAGTCTCGGTAATGAAACAATAGCATGAAGAGAAAATGGAAAATGTGGGTGAGAATTGAAGGGAGAGATGTATCCGAGAAGAGAATAAAAAGTGGTGAAGCTGCTTGGAATAAAAAAAGCTAATCTATGAAGTTTGATTTTGCAACTACTGAATTATTCAACACATTCTTTTATCATTATGCATAAGAAAGGCATCATAATCAGTGCGAGTGTCATTACTATAAAACAAGCACAGGCTTGGATCTGTGTGAAATAATTCTCGGGGTGTGTGTAATTTTATATCTGTAATACACAATTTATAAAATGCATATAAATACTTGTTGTTGTATTCATAATATCTATGCGTAATATGTTGAACATTTGTAAACAAAAATTAGATTAGACTATAAAAACTGTGGAAATTTTACTGCTCTCTTTCTAGGAACAGTTATACAGACACCACACACACGTTCGCGCACGCACACACACACATACACACACAAAGTTAAACCTTTACATAAGGAATTTACTTTTTTTTTTTTTTACTACACAGATAGGCAGTTTTAGCATCTATCATTAGATTTCAAACATTACAGAAAAACACCTGTCTAAAGGCTGTTGTTTCAATATAAGACAGTCCAAGTTTGCAGAGTTCTGACTTTTTTTATATATTTTTTAAAAAACTTGTATATTTTTGCTGGCAGGTGTTGTCTTATATTACTATTTCGACATACACACCTTATGATAAATAATACGCCGCTGGTGCAGGATAAATCCCAGTGGCAGAACCGCACTGATGAAATGATGTTGTAAAATCTCAACATTCAGACACCTCTTCAAAATTCCATATTGCCAGAAAACAAAATGATAATAGCACATTTCTGTTTACCTCTCAATGGTTGAGATGCTAAATTTTGATATATTTGCACAGGAATTTCAAACTACATTTCAGCCTGACTCATTAAAGCTGTTGTGCCTTACAGCTAACCATTAAAGTTAGACCTCATGGGTCCTTCTGTGATTTTGGATGTCTTCTCAGAGCATACATGGGTTTCCTCTGGGTTTTGTCTCCACAGTCTAAAACATGTTCAGAATTTTGTGTGAGTGAGAGTATGAATGTGTGTGTCTGTGTGTCCCCGCTCTGTGATTGGTTGTGTGTGTGTGTATCTCAGCCCAGAGTTGCAATAACGAATAAATGGGAGAGCGCTTTGGAAAATGGAACGATAGAATAAATCCACAGATTTGTATGCAGTGATATAAAGTAATTGAGCAAGTGGACTTTGTTACTTAAGTATTTACTACTTTGTACTAAAAAATATAAGCAACTTTAGCTGGATGCTATTTATCAGCGGTTGCACTTTTTGGCACATTTGAGTTTGACTGAGACGGACTTTTTGTTCTTTTTTTTTTTTTTGCCTATTTTGTTCTGCCTGATGAATTAATTTTGCTTTCCACATTTTTTGGTGTTTTTGCTCTTGGTGAGTAAAATGCTTTTAAAATGTAGTATGTTATTAACATTTTAAAATTTCTTTTAAAATCAGTACTTGTAAATGTACAAAAATTGGTGGAATGGACACAATAAGATATCCATACATTTTCTCAAGTATGATTTTCAAGTTTCCTTTACACTTCAAAATGTCCAGTAATAAATCAACTAATAAAGAAATATATACAACAGTGTTACTACGCCTTTTCCACATTCTTCTTCTTTTGATCAGCTTTCTACAGGACAGAAGACCGGAAAGTGAGGTGTGAAAGCGAAGCCTGTCAGGCAATGAATAATTTACAGCATTATTTTTCCTCAAGGTCTGTTAATATCTCCTATTATATTTATTATCCTGAAGTTTACTAAGAGAGATTGCTTTCAGGGCACGTTCAGTCTGTATTCAGCAGCGGCACAATCATTACCCTAAATAGGGATGCTCGCATAGAATTGTCAATTTATATCACCCCATGCATGGCGCTTTCTGCCGGAGGGAGGAGGAGGAGGAGAAATAGATGGAGAGAATTAAGGAGAGGAGAATTTTTTTTTTATGGGATGTGCAGTTGTTGGCCTCAAATTGTGCAGCGGTGATGGCCGTAGCTACATAAATCATAGCTCCATAACTTCAGTAATGAAGAAACTGCCGGGAAGGGTAGAGAAAAAAATCCATTTAATGTCAAGGACGTGGTGGCAGAGTGTGTATATAGGTGTTGGTTTGTGTGTGCAAAGGGAGACCGTTTGATTTATGGGCCCAATCTTGAACAGTCCTTGGCAGTGTGATGCATAAAAGTCTTATCTGCAGTGTGTGTGCATTCGTGTGGGACTTTGTCAACTCGTCCTCACCACGTTTGGTGTATCTGTTGCCTATAAAATACCAGTTCAGTGAGAGATTCATTACAGTCCCTGAATCTTTGGGGTTATGGGTGTAAACAGCAAAGCAACACTGAAAATGGTAAAAAAAAGAAAAAAAAAATCAACTATAAACTTTACTTTCCAACTAGTGTTTCGTCTGATGTGTGAGGGGAAACGAAGAGGAACTGAACGGTTGGATGCGGAAATGTCGTGTTGTGCATGTAAACGGAGATGGAAATGCCTGTGTTTCTTTGTTAGCGTTGTTGTGGCGCTGAAAAATATTTCAATTAATTCCCACTGGAGTCTGAAATTAATCTGTTAAGTAATCTGCGTGCCTACAGCCGTGCTTGTAAACCGATGAGCCATGTTTGTTTTTATTACGCCGTTTATCAGATGAGTGAGTCGTCTGAAAATATGACTGTAGGTCTTTAAGTCAGTCATTTACATTGTATTATGTCGAATAGAAATGTTAGGAGCTATTAGTTGTGGTTTTTTCTCTCACTAAGAAGTCATTCTTCATTCAAGTGAGGAACGTTTCTTGAGCGGTGTTAAAATACGCTCAAATTATATTATAAGATTCTTAAAAGTACGTGTATTTGTTCATAAAGCATTTGTTCATTTTGTAAACGCTTTGTTTTTTCTCTGTCACAGGGACCAGATATTTTCTGGGCCAGAAGGAAGATACACGTCCTGGGCTGGTGGTCAGCCAAAAGGTAGGACACAGACCTTATACAGACCTCGCATTTATGGATAATTTAGAAGCTCTGGTTATTCCATACACACTGTTTCAGTGTTCTTGGAGACTTGTAGTGTGTGTATGTTGGTCCGATCCAATTTCAACCGTGTGTGATAATAAGCTAATCAATTCAAAGAGAATCCAAAGCCACTTAACAAACTTTTACAACTTTTCCCCCTTTTGAAGGAAAATGTTAGCATTATGCTTCAGTTTTTCTTGTTTTTGTCTCTTTAATCTTAAAACATTTAGATTCAATGTCAATTTTTATTACATTAGTAAGTAAGCGTACGAAATGTACAATATTGTATGAAATGCTCTGGCCACATCATACTGTGGTACTGTATGTAAATGTGTGTATTGTTTCTAACTGCACATTGCGTACAACAAGAAAAAGGAAAGACTGCAGGAACTACTGAAGACAACGAGAAGATGAGATGCAGTGGAAGCCTAATGAACTGTGGTTAATGCTAAGAATGCCTCTGACATCTATTCAATGGAACTGTGATTCGCTGGAACGCACTTCCTCATGACCTGGTTGTGTCGCTTGAAATCGGGCTGTTATGTGACTCATAGCTTTAAAACAACTTCTGATGACACGGAGAGTAAACGCGGCCTGCGAGCGAACCTCGGGAGTCACGTCAAAGCCCAAGAGACTCTGAAGCTGCCGATAAAGACTAGGGAATCTAGTGAAAATGCTCCATTGTTGTAGTTCTTTGTATGTTGACAAGTCACTTACCGTATTTTTCTAGATTGTGCAGTGGATTATATGGCACCCCGTTTTATTAAGTTTTAGTAATCTAATTTTTTTGACCAGGCACACAATCATGCACATTGTAATATCTATGGAATGTAATATTGATTAAAAAACCTAAATGTGCAGTGATACAATGTAAATAAATGCAAAAAGAGAATAGAGGAATATTCATAAGGTAAAATGCTAGAATACAGTAGTAAGAATAAAAATGTGTTTTTGCAATTGAGGCACACAGTCACTTTGTAAACGTTTTTAGGATTTTGAGTGCACCTTCATAGTCTGAAAAATTCTGTATTTTTTTATCTGTTTGGCCGAATCCCGTTCTTTTATGCTTCTGTTCTGGGAATTCTGCAAGTTGATTCAGGGATTTTAAGTGCTTTAAGATTTAAAGTGCACTGTATAGTCCAAAAAATACGGTATTTTTTTTTTTTTTTTTTATATCAGTTTGTCTGAAACAGGGTTCTTTCTTTGTTGCGTTGTGTCAGTTCTCATAGTTGGTTCTGGGATGGTTCACCTGATATGACCTGCACGTGATTATCGTAGCAGATATGCGTGGAATGTTGTTTGCTTTGGTATTAATGACTTCTTCGTAAAGTAATGCCCTGTCACCTAGTTTGTGATCTTTTCTCAGGACTCTCCTTTACACTGGTTTGACAGCTTGAGTGAAGCGAGCAGCAAGACAATTAGCTTTTTATGTTTTTACTGGTCTATTGACTCAACTGCTGGCCTGCGTTTCAGAGGAAGTGGTAGCTTTAGGAAAGAATGAATGGATTTATAATGAGGTTTTTGTGGTTCACACCTTCCACGTGATCTGCAGGATCCCGAGAACCTGTCTAACAGCTAAGATATGACTCGACTGCCAGTTTGTGAGAATAGATTTTTTTTCGCACATCACAATGGATGAACGAGAATTCAACCATTGCTTGTGAATGACAATGCAAAAGCTAGTTAGAATACGAAGATGAACTGTTTTTTTTTTTCTCACCATATTTTGAGTTGGCAGATCAGAAGGAATGCACAGAAATAATGATGTGCGGTGTGTTTGATGATAAAGAATGCATGGAAATCATAATTTTCGTGTCTTATGAGAACAGCAGGAAGAGTGTCACGTGTTTTTGAAATTCTTATGGCCTTCCAATAATAGAATGTCATTATATTTTTGTGAGCTAATGTAGCAGAAACACCCGATCGATATTGGACTGTTGATCACAGATCCACAATGACGGTCATTTAAGGAACATGTTTGAAAGGCTGTTGAAGTTGACAGGGTTATTTGTAATTTTTATGGAAGCAGTCTGGGTTTGGTGATGGTTAGATGGGCAGACGGAGGCTGTAAAAGGGTCGCACGTGGTTAACTCCAGTAATTAGTTTAGCTGTTGTTTTAAACGACTGGCATTGAGAAGCCATCTTGTGCGAGAAGATCAGTTTCCTTCAGTTGGTTTGTCCGTGTAAATCAAGCGCGCTCAAAATCACGTCCTTGTAAATCAAAAGGTTGACCTGTTATGATCCCTGAGTTGGCCTGACCTTTCAGTATGGAAAAACATTCATAAAGTAACTGAATTATTAGCCTGTTTAACAAAGTCCAAATACTGTTTATTGTAAAATATATTCAGAAATTCTGAAATCTATTTTTTTTTTTTATTTTACATAATATGATGTTGAAAAATAGAAACTATTCCCTACTAGACATGTAAAGTGAGTGCGATTGTCAATATTGCTCAAGCAGTTCATCATGAATTGTAATTTCAAACAAGTTTTCATATTATGATGATATTAATTCAGAGTGTCGAATAATTTATTAAAACACATTTCAAGTTTATTTTTGTGTAGCTTGTGGTCTTTGAATTGAGAAAATCCTTAAATGTGAATGTCTCCCAACACATTTATTTTGTTCAATCCACCATAAACACCCCAAACATAATGTTTTCTGGATTTTTTTTTTTTTTGTAAAATGGGAATGCATCTGTCTTTTAAATAAGTTTAACTAGGGCTTTCTCCAGACTGTCTGGACTGAGCTGTTGGCATTTGATTGGCTGACTACAAATGACCTCATTGAATTTTCATTGGGTCTGAAAAAATATATAAAGACATCCAGATTCATAAGTTCCTAAAGTACCTAGATTCTAGAATGTATGTTCATTTTATATATACTGTGTATATTATTAAATAGTGTGTAATATGCATTTGCCATAAAACATTTAAAAGACAACATCAACACATACTGTACATTACACACAATGAATACACTGAATACACAAATGAACGCTATGTCTATTTCAGCGCTTTTCATATACGATATTCACCTCATGGATAATTTGTAAAAGCACACTTGTATTTCAACAGTAAATGACTTTAACAGCACATCTCACTAAGATAATGGCTGAGTGCCTCGACTTGCTACCATCATTGACACAAATGACCTGACAGTGTAATGGCCGGGAAAACTGTTAGCCCGGGGTCAGTGGACTGCAGATGGGTCGGCTCATTGCATACTAATGCAGGATTAGTCTGGCAGTTTAAGAATTGACCCAGTAGCGATTTGATCAGCGTGCAACAGTCAGCCGATACCGTCCAACTCCGCTCGGCTCCGTTCTAATTCATTTGAACTTTACTTGCACTGGTTGGTGTTAAGGATGAAACTGAGCTCCGTGTCTGGAAACCGAGACTCTGAAAAAAAGATTTGTAATGACTGAATAAGATGGGTAAATCTTTAACTAGTGTTGGTCAGAGATTTACTCAAACCTCTAACATTGGATTTTTTGCTACTTTTAACGTGACTCCTTTCTGTGACAAAATTATTGTTAAGCCTCTGAAATCTCGAGTTTTGGAAAAGTGAAATGAAGTGAATTTTTTTGTTAGTCGGATTGTTTGCCCCGGTGTTTTTCGAGTGCGGTGTATTCAATTACCCACGCAACCCTGCTCACGCGCCCGTCTTGATTTTCTGCCGAATGAGACGAAGCTTTGAAGATCAAAGTGTGTGTGTCACAGCAGGAGGTTTATTACCGGGGAGGATGTTTCACGTCTCATTTGGAATCAGTCACTTACAACAAAATGAGCGTTTGTGTCCGCTTTGAGTAGCATTTACTCATCACAGAACTCTTGGCCTTGGATTAGACCACCATTGTGAGGGGACGGGAAGCTTTTTTTTTTTTTATTCCATAACCACTTAACCACCTTTGCTGTACAAGTTCTTGAAACAAAGAAGCCAAACAGGGAGTTATTTAAAATGTTCGAATTGAAATGAAGTCCAATCAGACGTCAAAATGAAACAAACCACGCACAAATGTGTATTTAAAAAAGCAGTTATGTGATGTAGGGCCGTGTTTAGCTTTTGTTCATTTTAATCCATTGGTTTCTATTCTTCTTTTATGCTGAAGCTCTGAAGACTAATAATATTAGTCAAGTGTTTCTCTCAACAGCTTGTAGTTATGCAGCCGTCTGTCTGGCCCATACAGTTGTTTATGCATCTTCTCTCACACACAAATAATCATCACAGCCCTTTTCAGACTAAATAAATGCATAGAAGGATTTCCCAGAGGTTTCTACGTGATTAACAGTCCTGTCCGGAGTTTTTGTTTCAGTCGGAATATTAAAGAGACCGACTGGAATATACCACACGACTTCAACGCTCCTTGCTTTTTAATTTAATCTTGCTTGCTTTTAGTGGAAATGTATGAGAAAGGCAAGTCCATTTGCTGTGTGCGTTTTGTATGTGCGTTCCTTATTCAGAACCTGATTCAGATTGTGATATGATTCCCAGGGAGAACATTAGGTAACTGTAGTACAATATGCAGATGATTTAATTTAATGTAACCTATAGGTAGATGTAAATCCGTGTTTTTCTAAAATGATTTATAGAAGATCTTGCTTGTGAGCCGCGTTGGTCTTGAGGTGAGGTTAATCCTGTCATTTTGAAAGCTTTTCCTGTCAGTTGCTCCAGCAGCAGGGATCTCTGTGAAAGAAGAGATCATTCTTTGATCATTCTTAACGTCTAATAGATGTTCGATAGACGAACGATCCAGATCCAGCACAAAGAAGGGAGAATTCACTGTTTCTCAGCACATAAAAGAATTCAAAAGAGTCGGAGCATGACTGCTTTTCTGTTGAAGTGAGACGGAGTGTGTCTGCACACGACATCTATTAATGATTGGTGTGTGAGTCAGAAGTGACTCCTTGCTTTTGTGTCGCGTCATTGGTCAAGTCGCGACCAAGTCCAGACAGAAGTCTCGGGAAGCATTGTTTTCCACTGACGTGGTCAAGACGACCAACCCACAGAATTAGTTTGCTTTATTAGAACAATTCAACTTTACCATTTTGAGTCTTTTAGCTCCCCTTGTGAATGTAAAATTATATTAAAAAGTAGGTAACAATTCTGCAAGTATTATAAATGGACTTTATTGATTATAGATGGATTGATGAATTGTACTGATTTAAATAAATATCATTATTACACAAATGCAAGCAACATTTTTTTTTCCATTTTTAGATGCTCAAAAACTTAGGGGATGCTTATACAGTATTTGCTTGTTTCAAGTATGAGCCCATTTTTTTCTAGATTTCAAGTCAAGAGCAATCACAATTAAATGGAAATATTTTGTCTTTATGCGTTTGCCTTCTACGTTGTGTCCTCTTTTCTTTCTGTAAATTATGGTTCTGGATGCAGACTAGCATTCATGCTTTTTTTTTGGCAGAATTACAAAAATAAAGAAACATTAGCCATTGCCAAACAGCGACACTTTGCAGAGGCTAAACGGCAAAGCAATAACAACTTTAAGTAGAGTGAGACTGTAAATAAAATGTTTTAAACATGCAGCTGATTACATTTTATCAGCTGAGAGAAAATATTCTGACAGAGCTTTACCAAGCTTGTTTGCTGCCTTCAGTTAGTCTGAGATGCTTTTATTAGTTTCCATCAGTTTCTGTTTTACTCGTATAACTGGCTTTTCAATTTTGTCATTTTTCCAGTATTTCCCAAGCATGTTTTTTTTTTCCTATAGCACTTTGTAATCGTCTCTTTCCTTTTATCTCGTTCTCTTCTTCACCATTTTTTATCTCCTCTTCTCTCTCTTAGCACAATGAACTTTCTGTGTATCAAGGGGGTTGAGATTGATATTACCCCACTTTGCCTTACAGGAAACGGAGCAAACCTCGTGATCCCTCCCAGGTTGTCCTCTTTCTCTCTGTCCTACTTTATTTTTGCCATTTTCTGTGCAGTCCCACAGGACACGATTGCATCTTGTCATGTTTCCGAAATTAAATAAAAGAGAGGATGGACTATATTGGCCCTTCCAATAAAGCATTTCAATGAAGATTATAGCCATCTAGGTTGCGGTTTCAAATTTCACAATGACGCTGGCACGGAATTATTTACTAGCTAGCTAAGCAATGCTAGCCTTTTTGCTTATAATTAGCTTTTATTGTTTACCAATTTTATGGCTCAGATAAGTGTTCACTGATTTAGGAAGATGTGTAGCATGTTAAAATGGTGGTAGTGAGTCACATAAAAAGTTCAGTTCATTAACGGAAAGTATGTTCTCCGGTAAAGTTTTAGCATGTTTAAACTAGCAACATGTGCTAATTATTAGCCGTGACTAAACTCCTGCAAGCTATTCAAGGCAGGACGTTTAGCAAATGTGTGTTGTACTGGTTCATTACTCTGTAAATGAAAACAATGCTCAGAATAAATATTAATTTCATTACAGGTCGTTGTCGATGGCTACCATGATAAACGTCCTTTCTCTCTATGGCTTGTAAAGTAGGTCAGCATGAGAAGTTCATTTGAATACACCTGCGTTCCCTGGCTAGACAAACACAGGAGTGTATTGTTGGTGGTGTTCTGGGAGTATTTGCATACACTGTAAATTTTAAATTGAGCTTCCTGCCATGATAAAGTTTTGGTTTATTTATTTTATTTTATTTTTTTGCTTAAGCACACACCAATATTCTTAACACGTCTAATTGTTTTATTATGTTTTTTTTATTAAATAAATTAGAAATGTATTTTTTATTAATATTTTCCACACTGGATTGTTGACTGTGATTACAAGATTTTAAATATGTAGCATCTTTCTTTTTCACAGTAAGAAAATCTTTGTTGAATCCGATCTAAGGGATGCAAAATATGGTTAAAATATATATATTTATATATTTTTAAATAACACACACACACGCACAGACACACACACACACACACAACAAATCACGGTTAATCATCATTATTCAGGGTCGTTTTAGGAGTTTTTTTGGGTCTTTACCATACATGGTCTGATGATTTTTCACGTTGACATTTTAGCGCAGATGAACACGCCGAGTTGTTGTACCTGTCATGTATGGCCATTCATATTAAGACGTATTTGCGTGACAGTGTGACAGAGACAGTGACTGGAATCCTGACAGTACCTAGTCGAATTGCAGATCGTGTTTTGAATTGAGTCTTCGAATAACTATATGGAGTGTTTTTCCGGATTTAATTCGATAGAGTTGTCCAGAAAAAAGCTCCATACCTTTATTCCTCCAATCAAATGACCACATCAGGAGTCTTACCACATCTAGGGTGGATGCCACTTTGAAGCCGCTGGGTCGTTTCAGGGAAAAATGTATTTTTAAGAAGCTTCACAATAGAAACCTCAAAAAAAGGTCCAAGGTTATTCGCTTTGTGCAATGACGAATGAGTTTACCTCAGCCGTCCTTTCAGTCTCAAGTATCACTTAAGCACAAAGCATAGCTAATGTGGAAAATGATGATACAACTAGACTTTAATTTACAGATGAAAGGAATCTAGATTAAATACAACATTGCAAGGAAACTAATAAGGCTAAATAATAATAATAATCTATGCCGACCTATAATATTTACACAAAAGAATTCTTTAAAAGGTTTTTAATTGCGGTTTCTACATGAACTCAAATGATCCTCTGCTTCCCGAATCCAGTGCACTTTGATTTGCATACTGAGAGACAAAGAGGAAAATGTTTCAAATTTCTCTTTGCCTCAAGATGCCCAGAAGCCAAACCAAACTTTATTTGCATGCCAAGCTAACAGGTGTGACTTCCTTCTGCTTAAAGTTTGCCAAAAGAAAAAGATGAAAATAGATCACGGTTTACTCAGTAAAGTCAATGAATACACAGTAGCTTCAAAACACTAACACACTCCAGAACTACACCCAGAAATGGAATGGGGAACACACAACGGCAACGTTTGTACAGAAATGTTGTGTGCATCGTTCTATTCGTTATTTTTGGACATTGCACAAAAATATA
The DNA here is from genome assembly GCA_028128575.1 of Paedocypris carbunculus. Lineage (NCBI taxonomy): Eukaryota > Metazoa > Chordata > Actinopteri > Cypriniformes > Paedocypris > Paedocypris carbunculus. Next base: position 77,114 of record SOMO01000143.1, read on the forward strand.
ATTGCGTTGAAATGGGGAGTTGTGTTTTTCACACTTGTTTATTATAAATGTGTCCTTAACTTGGAGATGTGTGTTTTTCCACAGTGTCTGGCCTCTGGGCAAACACAATTTGCTCTTTTGCAATGTTCTTTTGGTTGCAGGTTGTTGGAATCTTGTAATCGTACAGCAGGGTGGAATGTTCTGGATGTTTGCTCCATTTCTGGAGAAGGATCTTTAGGGAATTTTTATGGCGCTCTAAATGAGTCTGAAATAAATTTGCATACCCTTAATCTGACAAACATCATAAATCATATTCACATTTATTTAAATGCAGTTTGTGTTTTTCCAAATAAACAAATGTTAAAATTAAACGTAATTGGCTACTTTAAGTTAACTTTACTAGATATTAACATAGTTTATTCAATTTTTGTTTTACGTAACGGTTGGATTGTATAGTTACATCACTTGGCTTTTCTTCCAAATTTCAAGAAAGTATTTCAAGGTGGTCAAACTTTTCTCGTTTAAGCCTAAAGTTTATAATGAGAATAATGGCCAAACAGCTGAATTTCTGATAAGACCTTCACCAAGAATGAAGTCTTTGTGCCGGGTTCCTGGTGAGCACTGTTCCACTTCCTGCATGTATGATGAGTGTTTAAAGAATAGATTGAGCCGTGGTCTGGGTGAATATCCTCTTTTTCCTCAACACTTATCCTGGATTTCACACCAGGCTAGTCTAATCTCTACAGGGTTACTGAAATTGGAATTCATAAATTCTTGCTGTTAGTCTTTCTCTGAGAGTGACACACACTGGCATATTACATCTCAGCTGCCTGGGTTTCCTATTAAAATGAAATTCTAGCAGTATTAGAATGTCACAAACGGAATGCTTTTTTTTTTTTTTACGGTGTGATGTCAATATTCTGCATCCTGATACAAATATTAGCATCTGCACATTTTCCTCAAGCGTGACGCACCCAATTTGGCAAAATGAGCAATTGACATTTTTTTTTTATATTCACTCATTCGCTCTATGTAATTGCGTGCCAAATGTTAATGGACACAATGTAGCTCAAAAATACTAATAAAAATACCTTTATAAATAAATTTAATAATAGCATTATAGTAATAGCAAATGTTAAACAGTCATACTTCATTTTTTAAAACGTTTTTTTTTTTTTTTGCTTATAGCAGATAGCATGTTAGCATTCATTTAGCGTCATCATAAACAGAGGCTTGTTCAGCAGCACACAAGGCTCCAGTGTTGTAGGGCTTCGGCCCAGCTGTCTGGCCAGGCAGGGTTAGCTTAAGCTGGGCCTCTTGTTCTTTCTCCTTCCCTTTAGAGCAGCTGTCGTGATCTGGAGAAATGAGCCATTTAGAGCAAAGACATACGAGTTACGTTTGAGAGCGATCACATGAGTCATGTGAGCAGTGTATGTTCACACAAATGCTGCACAAAGTTCCTTTGTAGATGACAACAAATGATAAAGACTTTAGCTGGATGGATAGAAAGATATATAGGCATAAAGACTTTATTTGTCCCACAAATGAGATAAATTTAATCCGCTATTAAGCAAATTCCTTTTGCTTTCTTGAATCAGCAACAGCTTTGTGGGTTCAAACACTTGTCAAAGGTGATCCTGAACCCGCAAATCCATTTCCTGTGACCCAGTGAACGTCGCCATGCGGCCTAAATATTTATGAACCTGGATGACTCATGCGGCGGGAAATGTGACAGAAAACACATACACCATGACCACTTCCAACCTTTGACCGAGAAGGTGAGCACAAGCAATCCATCACATGCTAATCGTCTTGCTTTCAAAGAGAGACTGAAGTCACAAAAGACTTTTTTTAGCATAAAAACCTCACGCAAATGGAAAAGAACAAGCTCCGGTGAGCTAAATCGCACCGAAACAAAACCTTATCTGTGACAGGGTTAAGTCATCAGACATAAACCAGCCAGATAAGGACGGGTAACAAGTCAAGAAAGCTAGTTAAAGCGCTCCAGTGATGACTCCTGAAAGGATGTAGTAAAGTGGAGGCGATAAGGAAACTCATTTATGATCCCTAAATGAGCAAGCGCAGGTTTCCTTTCAAGCTACGTGGCGAGTAAATCACGACTAAACGCCGTCATGCGATGCTGATGGATTTTTATGACAAACTATTACACTCTTCCACAGAAACGTGTTTGTCCTCTGAGAATTGCGTGTTCATTTGCATCCACCGAACGAGCTGTTGCCCGTCTCTAATGTGTTGTTACCTTGAGGCCGAGTGCGATGGCTGTCAAATTGAATGTGGCTTGATTAATGTTCCTCCATCAGGTTCTCTCAAGGGTTTAGCGCTGGTGTAGAGGAGAAACCGTACCACGGGCATTGGCTTTCCTGGAAGGGTTTAAGTAGCAGTTAAATTATGGCTCTGATAAGTTGACTGAGCACTACCAATGAACACTTATTATGGTGGCTTTTATGTTGGAGTGAGTCTATCACAATGACTTGGAGCTGAGAGCTATTGCTTCCAAGCGTGGATTGCGAATTATTTTGTTTTTGAACAGATTTATGGTGGCTAGCTAGTCCAAGTTTCAGCTCGAAATGAGATTAACAACTGGGTGGCCCAACTTGACTATAACTAACCTAGCTTGTTTGTCTATGCGCTTTGGGCTATGGTTTAACTCATTTAGGACTGGAAACGAACTTCCATGACCTGTGGGAGTACATTGCGATTCTAAGCCTTTTAGCTAACAAAATGTGTAGTAGGTTTCATATTTGGGATTTGAGATATGTGAACACACTTCTCTTAGATATTTAAGAAAAAGATGAATGGATGGATGGATAGATAATTGTATATTTGGATTTTGATTGAGGAAAACGAACGTAATTGTACAAATTCTTCCGCACACTTTGCATGAAACGTTGGTAGTTGGTGTCAACCAGCAGCGTGTTTCGGGGATTACGCCTTTACTTTCTTCTTCTAGAGGTTTCCTCAGAACGCTGTAGGGGTTTTCTTCTCCCGTTGAATTATTGAAAGGCTGCTAAAATATATTTATCTACAAACAGAAGATTAAATATGAAAGAAGGTGAGAATATCTGGGTTTAAGAATTTCAAAATTATTTGACAGATGGGGAACAACCTAAATAAATAAAAATAAATAAAATCTATCAACCTATTAACTAGTTAGGTAATGATTTTTAAGGTATTTACCCTACTTTTCTGCACAGTAACACTGATAATATCTGTATTGTTAAATAGATAATGAAATGGATAAAAAAACTTAATAAAACTCAATTATAATTATTGATCTAAATATCCTGCTTTTATGTTTAATTATTATTGTATACCGTTTTTTTATGTTTTTATCTTTTACAAGATATAGTAGTTTCAGCATCTGACAATGTTATACTTGCACTCATTTTTTCAAACATCCTTTTAATTTGTGTAATTTCATGATATGACATGGTTATTATAATATTGAACTCTGTAATGATACGAATTGGATCATGTCATAGAAACGTAAATTTGATTGGACAAGACATTTAGTAAAACATCATGCTTTGCAGTTTTTAAGTTCATATTTAATTTTAAACAGTCCATTTCTGGTCAATGCAAAACCACTGTCGACTGTCTGTAAAGGCCATAAATAAAATGGTCTCTCTGAACAAAAGAGGACAGAGTCCCCTAGAAGGAAAGAATTTGCTGTGTTTACTTTCATCTTCCTGGAAAATGTGTGTTTAGGAGGAAAGCTTCTAGAAAAATCCCCAGATAGTATATGAGTGAGAGGGAAGCTGCACCTTAGACATTAAACACGCTCCGTTCCACACAGTTTGGAATCTCCCACTTATCTCTGAGTTCTGCTGCAAGAAGAAAAGGAAAAAAAACACTGCGTTTTGTAAAATCAACATTTCTATGTTGTGAATATTAATATACAAAATCAGATTCATTATCATGTCCCTTAAATAGTTTGATTCCACTCCTTTTTCGATCCAAAACATTTCTTATAACCTTCCCACATGAGCAGGATACAACATTTTAATAATCCATGGTAATATTATTCCAATATTTTATGAGCTATGAAGCACCGAGAGCTTTCATTTGAATAAAAATTTAATGTTCCTTTACCCGCTTGCCTTTGTTCTAGCAAATGAAGCACAAGTGTGTGCGGTTTTGCAGGATATTATACAGTGGAAGCTTAGTTCACCTCTGGGGAATCATTCATTTTCCATCCCTTTATTATTCTCCCTCTCTCAACGAAATGGTAAGTATGCTATAATTACCCATAATGCTTGATATATCAAAAGCACATTAGGGAGGCTTCAAAGCAAACATGTGTAAAGCTGAACTATCTGCTCTGGAGATGAACATCTTTGGCGAGATTTGTGGTTTCTGCGAGAGACGGGGACCAGCATGTTCTCACTTCATTTTCTTGACTTTGAATCTGCAGTTCCACTCAAAGATAATGGGTGTTCACACCAGGAAAGTCTGGATTTTTTACTTTCATGTGGTAGGTTGTTTATTTGGTGGTGGTCTTTTCTGCAGGACAACCAAATTTTCCAAACAAAACCACAAAAAACAATGTGTGTGTTGAGGTCAGTCATCCATGTTATGGTCTGAGATCATCAGAACAAAACGGGAACTTCCTGTAAAGTTTCAGACTGAGAAGAGGCCACCTTTACAGAAGGGTCTTGATCTGCTCCATTGATCTGATCTGGAAGTTTCTCTGGTCACATCTCCATTAAAGATCTGGACCAAAGCAACTTTCCTAGTGAACCAAGCAAGGCTCGTGTGAATCTATCCTGAATGACATGATGCAGGCCGTAAAACAAAATGAGTGTTTTTTTTTTTTAATAATCAGATGGGAAGATCTCACTGTTGGATGATGTCTCAAAAAATAACAGTGGAAAATACCTTCCACCCAGTAATTCACTCGTGCTTTGTTCCAGCACAGATGTTCTGATCCACCCACCACAAGTCCAGTGTCAGATCTAATTGGGATAAAGGAATCCGCTTGGGATAATGTTGCTTTCTGTTATAAGGATAATTCAAGTCAATCTGATTGGTGGAATGTTTTGCTGCAAGTTCTTCATATCTGCTCTGGTCAAAGTGCTGTTTGTGTTTGTCGACTGTGAAGACTTGATGAATAACTGATCGTTCTAGAAGAGCACCAGCCTCTTCATCTTTATAATCCCTGCCGTTTCTCACAGCCTAATGATTCACCGCACACCCTATTGAATATGAATTTCAATTACATGAAATGCTTATAAAACTGATATGGTTATGAATTCCTTTCAGCCAACTCATTTATTTTATTCAACAATACTGCTAGTCTGCGATTTAAATCACCACCTCAACCAGTTTTCTTCCAGCATGATATGTCATATATATTTTCCATTTTTATCTGGAGTTGGCATCAGATCATACAAGTTTTTTTTTTTTTTATTATCTTTTGGCCGAAGTTATTTAATTGCGCAACTTTTCAATGTCGCTGAAGTTCTTTTAACAATGTTATTTAGTCTACACTGTTATTTATCGTGTTATGCTTTTCCTCTGAGGGCACCAAAAACCATAAATTAACCTCTCTAGAGACGGCAAGGAAGAATCGTATTACTGAGCAGCAGATTGGCTCATAAAAACGTAATCTCCATGGCAAGCAATACAAACACACTGATGCTTTAAAGCCGTCTGTATTCTAGCCGATAACGTCAAGGTTTTTTCCCTGCTGAGGCAACAAAAAAAGCAGATGTTGAGGGTTCAAGAGTTTTTTTTTTTTTGACTATATATCGCACTTATAGAAGTAACACACTCACTTATGGAGTGTTACTGTATTTTTAGTATCAATACATGTATCTAAGTTCTGTCTTGACAGTGTACATACAGTACCTACTTATTATACATTGCGTTTTTGACTGATAATATGTAATAACATAACGCACAGGAATTTTAACACATGGCTTACACGTAGAAATGAGGGGTGATCCCAAATAGTCACACACATGGTAGATGTAGTGTGTATGGAACATGTTGCCATAGTGACGGTTTAAACAAAAGCCTGTATGGTACATTCTGCCCCGACCGTAAAGATATATCACTGACCCGCAAGACTTGATAGGGTTGCATTTTAGTCCAACGGAAACGCCCTGAATTTTACAGGGTAGTGCGAGTGTTAAATCTTTCTTGCTGTTATTTTTCCTCTTTGTGTGTGCGTCGTGAGTTCAAGTTTGTTGTAATTCCAGATGTTGCGTGGAGTGCAAATCAATTTGTACCACATTCATTTTTTGACCAAGAAAGTTTGAAGTTATAATAATATGGGCTTGTGGATTATTTCAGATATTTGTGAAATTCAAGGTCTACATGTTCAAACCTCGTTTTCCAGTAAGAAAAACGACAGTTATGTGTCAAGTGTGTTTCCGTCTAGAAAAAACGTACCCGTGAGCTACAGATGTGCTGCAGGAATTTCAATGTCATGCCAAAAACAAGAGTTTATGTATAGAGTGGATCCAAACTATTATGAATTGAAATCACTTTGGTAAAAAGAAAGTTCTGCAGAACGCGAATAAGCTTAAAAGTGTGTGGAGCAAGTGGATGTGTTTTGCAGCTACTTGTTTTTTTTTTTTTTTT
>SOMO01000143.1:127216-139634 GCA_028128575.1 Paedocypris carbunculus
TATTATTCTAGTACTGTACTTCTGGTTCGCGTCTGCATGTGTTATATTTTATATACAGGATATGGATGTATATGGGTTTCAATTCTCTTAAATGTCCAGTACATAAGCAGAACTGACATTAAAGCGGACACTGACTAACGCTACAATTTCTCTAGTCATCTTGACATATTGATGTTTACTATAGTAGAGCTGCACAATGAATCGTTAAAAGATCCACCCACCTCGCAATCTTAATTCAGCATTTATACGATTCAGCCACACTCCAAGATAACATACACTCCAGTATTTCTATGAGATCAAATTATCGTGAAAAAGAATCTTGCACGAGCATCTGGATTTGCGTGCATGCGTACATGTCTGTGTGTCTGTAAATCTCTTCTGCTTGAGTACAAATAGTTTTGGGACTGATTGGTCAAAGCGAACCCATTGCCGTCGCCTGATGTTGAGGGTTAAATCCTTAAAATAAAAAACATTTCAGAATCATGTATTGGAAAAAAAAATTCTCATTTTTTCCAGAATTGTGCAGCTCTACTCTATCTTTCTAGTAAAAAAGCAATTTCTACACGATGGTGAGTAACACTGAGAAAGTGATTATACACAGAGTTGGAGTGTACACATACAGTATAGAATGTGTGTGTATATACTGTACAGTGTATAATACTAATGTCCCACCTGACACAGTGAATCCAAGTGTATTTTGGTCTTCAGTCCTATAAGCTGCAGTGAGATGATGGAGGGAAGAGCCCGTGAGGAGCACGTAGTAGTCGCTCTCCTCCTTGATGCGCAGAGGCTCCAGCAGCTTCACACAGGCCTGTACTTGCCCCTTAAAACAGAAAAAGAATTTTTTTTACATGGAACAATATTCAGTTTATTAAGCTTTAAGTTAAAAATATAAAACCAAAAGCAGGAAACATTTATTAAAGCAAACACAGATGTTTAAAATTGATATTATTGATAATACAAAAATATATGCAAATCAATTTAAAATAGAAGCAATTTAAGAAAAGGCTTGAATTTTGTTTTACTAATAAAAAGGCTTAAAATATTTCTTTATTTGGTATTTTAACGACATCTTAGCACCAATGGCTGGATTACTGGCAATATGGTTCTTGCTGTTCACAATTTTACATTTCAGAAAAATTCAAAAGCACAAACATTTTAATAACAGAAAATAAATAGCAGTAGTACAACATATGAGTAAGACTTGTTATCTTCTAATAAAAATATAAAACCATTTGTGCCAAAAATAATGTTTAAAAGAAAAAATGCTTTTTCCTCCAAAAATGGCACATTGTGTGCTTTCAACAGAAACCAGACAGCAAACCTTCAGGTAACATTTATCTGCAGCAATAATAGGAAGCACAAAAACAGACTTTCAGTGCGGACTCACCTATGCCCTCGCAAAAATAGCCAGTATCAACCTGCGCAAAACCACTTACACACAGTTTAGACTCGACTGCAAGTTCACACCCCGCTTTGATTCACCAGATCCAAGATCACAGAGGCGGCCCGTAAAACAGCAAGCGAGCAGTAAACTCAGTCTGGCTGAGAGCGAGTGTGTGACAAAGCACTTTCCTCTTCCCTCGAAATACAACACAAAGACCCGTTTGATTGTACCTCAATTTGTGACCTCAAAATGATAAAAAAAAAAAAAAACAACAAGCTAAGAGGGGACATGTTTGTTTGATACGCTCTCTGACTGTGCACAAACATATCTTTACACTATTGATGTACAGAAAAATACAAGTGTACATTTAAGAGACCAGTGATTTATCTATCCATCGGCCCATCCATCCATCCATCCATCCATCCATCCATCCATCTATCCATCTATCCATCCATCCATCAACCTATTCCACAGTCGAATTTGGTCCCATACCAGTGATGTGAAATGTTGCACTAAATGTTTAGTGTAAATACAAAAATTACATAATATAAAATGGACTGATTATGTTGGTTTAATAACAGCCTCATTGATTGGCCGATCAATATTGCCCGCAGCTCCATCTATGTGTCCCAGCTAGAACATTATGTTTATTACAGCTGAAGAAACCAGTGTAAAACCCATTTTTTTTCTTTTTCCTGATAAAATAATGTTTTTTTTAATTATTATTTTAGGCCATAAAGAGCATTTTAATAACCTGTATTCATGTCTTGATTATTTCTTGATCCATTATTTTTCTACAAAGCCTGGACCAGTACACTACATTCCTTTTGGCTGATGATTGATAAGCATTGTTCCATTGAAAGAGTTTACAATATTTAGTTTTTTTTAGATATTCTACGATGTGTAGATATGATATCTGTCTACCACCTACCCAAAAACTTTATTCCATTTGACACATGGTTATCATTAAAAAACAACCTTAAGCAACAAAGGGTGAAACTTTAAAAACAAAAATGGTAACAACAACAAAAAAAAGTTTGGCTTTCTAGATAATAAAAGGTTCTTGTTTCTAGAGTAGGCTGCCCCCTTGTGACTAGAAATGCACATTTACCAGGCTATGCATATGCACATCATGTTTTTTAAAAGAACTAATCTATATGCAAATACCCCATCCTGTTTAATAGAATATAATCAGTACCGGCGCATAAACAGGTAGCGCAGCTTGTCAGACGAATGGAGGGATGGTATTGTTGCCGCCACCTGTTTACCAGCCAGAAGAAAAACACCCCGACAGAACACCACTGCTCCCAATGGATTCGGTACATGTGTTACCGTAACAATGGATGCTGTCATCTGAGAAGGGTGTGTACGAGTTTCGGATTTAAGGCATTAAGCGGTAATTTACAACTTAGTGATTATGTCTTTCCATTGAACAAATAGGTTCACATCACATATACCATGACTCAATTCAAGTAACTCGCCAATGTACAGTAAACACATTCACTAGGTTAGGTACATCCAAAAAAAATTACAATGTATCCACTGTTACATCATTACTTCATCATTAAACAGCCAATCACAATTGCTTGAAAAAATTATAATCTTGAGAAGTAACAATTAATTTTGGTGGATGGTGGATGATCTTTCATGATTGGTTCAAATTGGTCCAATCACAAAACTGCAGTAACTATATAGAATTAAAGCAATGTGGTACCTGCAATCAACCGAACTCTGGCTATGCACAAACTAAAGACTGGATTTTTTTATTTGCATGGGTGGAGTGTGAAGCGTGAGACGGATTCTGAAAAAAAAATGTCTTGCTTCGACGTTTCACCAAAGTTAAAACCACCAATCTGATTAATGGAGGAAAGAAAAACCTCTGAATAGTCGTTGGCTCATTGTCGGCTTCGCCACAATTTCAGATCCATCAAATCGTATATTTCGATGGAGCCAGTTTTTGGATGGATTTTCTGACATGCACATTTTATCATTGAGCCACAGTTTGAAAACTTCTGGAATTAAACACGTTAGACAGAAGTTGAGACTTGATTTTCGTCCTAAAGTGATTCAGAATTTGACTCCCTTTGGCGGCTGAACAGATGCGGTTCTTTCAGAAATCGTGTCATTAGGCAAAAAGAATTTGGTTCTTGGATGTTTTTGGAAGCCTGTATGGAATCTTGTGACTCAGTCCATGGGACAATACTCGGGTAAATCTCTCACATGGCACTGTGGGCTTGGAAAGACTCCTAAAGCCTAGTTCTTCTCATTCTTCTGTTCTACTCCCGGATGATGATGGATGGAATGCATTTCCTAGGCACATAAAACGGCATCCTGGTTAAATACAAACTTGTCGGCAAAATTCAGCGGGCTTAATGTCAAGACGATGGAATGCAGGAAGGCAGGCAAAAAGTGAAAAGATTCACCCATTTCTTTCCGAAATAATATCCACATGAACTCCCCAGTAAGAGTTGCTTGGATCATAACTGGAATGTCAAGCAGCTCGGACAGGTAGACTCACTCTCAAAACATTCTAAGAAAAGAAATTCCGTGTTACATTCTTTGAGATTCCTCAAACTCATTTATTGAGCCAAAAACACTGTGATCAAAGGACATCCAACAAGTGATTATCTCTAATAACAGGGACATTTGTAGCAACACTATTTCTGATTCTTAAGAAGATTATGCTTTGTCAGGCTTCATTTAACTCTCCTACTGCACTCAGCACTGCTCGCCAGAAGCGTACAGTTCACTCGGATGACCTGCATTCAAAACATTTTTTTTATTTAATAAATTTAATATTTTTCATGTTTTCATGAAATGATCATTGAAGCACAAAAACAACGTAAAAAAAAAAAAGAAATTCTGATAGTAAAACTTCCCTAAAAATGAATTCACAGGCCGAGAGATGAAGGCAAAGGGATGGACGTGGGCTCAACTGAAGAAAAGCTCAGAACCGAGTTCGTTGGAAAAGTGTTGCTGCGGCCCTATGCTCCCACGAAGAGAAAAAAGGATTAAGAAGAAGAAGAAAAATTGATTCAAAAGGTTTCTGTATTTAGTGAAGGTAAACAAACAGTAATGGCAGAAAACTAGATTGTAGCTGAAAACAATGACAGTGTACAATTTCTGTAACTATTATTGGCTCAGACAGCTCAACGGAAAAATCCCATTTCAAAGTGATGGAAAAAAAAACTATTTTATTTCTATTCCCAGACACTGGGTTCTAATATGGTTTAGGTTGAAATTTCAAACTCCTTGTTTTATATATACAAGAATACTTTCTCGTGTTTTCACAGTCAGTCAGCTTCCTTTTCATCCTCTCATTCATCAAGTCAAAAAGCCAGTTTATCCTGTCACCAAGTTAATGAAGGTTGATCCTACTATACCATTGTTGGTGTTGCTAATTTATGTCACATGACTTGACTAAGTTTAAGTGACTTGACTTTTATATACATTGGCAAAACGTCAGACTTTTGCCTCTTTGCTTCTCTTTATTATTTGTGTAGTGGCTTTCAGTTTTTAAAGGAAGTAACAAAATGCAAATTATGTTAAGTGTTTTCTTAGCAAGATATTTACTTTGCACACTTGAGATTAAATCCAGCATGTAAATGGTCAGTGATGATCAAGGGTCAACAGTGGATGTTTGAACAGTCCAGCTCAAGCACTAAAAAGCCCCATCAATGTGTGATTTTGATGCAAGATGTTTGAGTCAGGCCTTATCAAGCTGCCAGAATCCAATAGAGCTGGAGTTTACTCGGTGATATCAGCCAAAGAAACTGAGAAACCAAGATAGTAACGACTCTTTTTGCAGTTAAACATCAACATGACTTTCTTCACCTACTTCACATTACAGATCTTACCCTTGTAAGATCGAACACACATTTGTTGCACTTATTACATCATTAAAAGTCAATAAATCCGGGTTTGACCTGGTTTGTTCTATTATTACAACCGCATTCAATGTAGAATATGTAATAAAGTATTTAATAACCTCATTCAATAATAAGCAAAAATCATGATGTTCCTAAACTATGTTCTTCAAACTCACACTGATGTGACAACAGAAGTCACAAATCAAACACTAAACTAAAAAAGTAAAGTGAGATTACACATCTGCTCTAGTTTCTTCTGCATCAAGCGACCCACTGCAAAAAAATAATACAGACAATAATCTTTACAATCAGAGCAGCCGTTCTAAAAAACACCAAGCCATTGTACGACCTGACTAACGAATGAATTAACCCACGCCCTACTCGCACAAACACACTTCTCATGTTGAGCGCCAGAAACACCTGAAAGCGTTTAGCACGCGCACACACACACACACACACACACCTACGAATGCACACACTAATTGCGTTGAACTGAGTGAATGAGGCTGTTTGTCTACAGAGTGGGACTGTGAGTTGGGAGTTGACACTACGCATGCCTGCCATTAACTCTCCACGTATCCTCTTACAATAACACATTATCCCTATCACAGCCGCACACTAAAAACCTCACACATCTCCAACATAGAGCACTTCTATCTCAATGAGGTCACACAGACCCACACAACCTTCGTTTTTCAAAGCACAGCTTAAATCCCATTGGCCTTTCACCAGGCTTGAAAAAAGTGAACGTACTTTTCACTAGAATTAGGTAGAAAATTCCAAATGCTGAAACCGAACCAATCGTTCACCAACATCTTTTGGTGGTTGTGTAGGCTATGAGCTTAAAGATTTGTGCTTCCAAAAACTGCAAGTTTGGATCCATACAAAAATGTTCCATCTGTCTACAAAAATCTCAGATTGAAACTACATATGAATGAGTGTGAAAACATGCACAAGCAATGTTACAAGACAATTACAGCAAAGGGGAAACCTCTAAAACACAAAACGTTTGGAAATCTCAATGTCCAAGTTGGAGCAACCAACTCATGACGTTACACAAGTTTGAGAATCTCAAGAGTTGCTACACATGTACGCAACCGGACTTTTAATCAGTAAACAGGTTATCCTTTAACACCGAAGCCATTTCCAAACACAAGGATGAAATAATGACCTCGGCTGAAACACAAACAAGGTTTCTGAGGCTGTGCTGACCTTCCACTTTCTCCACCACATCCAAATCGCATGCAAACTTAAACAAATCCAGCACAGGAGTCTGCGCCTTCAACCGGGATCATCAAACCAGCTTCTCCACCACGCACACGCACAGCTAACAGCTGAAAAGGTGGCTTTGCCATCTGGCAACCCCATGGAAATGAAGAGAGAACAGAGCAAAACTTCACACAAATGAAGCAGAAAAACAGGTGTTACCAAAAGAAAGACACAAAGCTAAATTCACAACGGGTTTGTTCTACTCACATAAAGTGGCACCTCTCTCTTGTCGAGCTCCATCAGAACACGAGCACCTGAACGAGATGAAACAGATTTAATACACACCACATGTGCCAGCGACACGCGCACAAACACACGCTAAACCAAACATCTGCAGAAATGTGTGTAAATGAACGGGCTGTTGAGGAAATATGCTGCATGTTATTTGAAGGCCAGCAGAAAAACTCAGAGAACAAACGCCTATTCAACCGGCACAAAACATGAGAGCCCTGACATGGAGAAAGAGAATATTGTCAAACTGGATTTAAAAAAAAAAACCCCAAAAAAACAAAAGAGGAGCTCCTGCAATCTGCTTAATTTGAATACACTTATTTACTTCATAGGCACTAAAGTTATACACATTACACACAGTATTAGTCATTAGTCGATGCAAAGAACTACAATAAAAAACATGACTAGACTGAAATTGCACTGTCCTTTTCATCTCAATTCTGCTGACTCACTGGGTCACATGACTTTCATTTTAATTAGACCAAATCCTCGGGGAGGGCGGGGCATCAAAACGTTGCTGCTTTAATTGGGACGCGTTCACAGGGCCGTGTGGACAACACAGAGCTTAAGCTCTTGATCCTCCAGATGTCAGAACACGGGGTCCGTCCAATCACAGCCCACTGTTTGTCCCAATCACACTTTGCCCGAGCTCCAATGCCAGGTTCCGCTCAATAGGAGGAATTTTATGGTGACGATGCATCTCAATGTTTATTGCGATGTATGGTATGTGCAATATATTCTCACGAGAATTTAGTTTGTTTTCTACTTATTGTTTATAGTTTGTTTTTATTGGTTTATAGCTTTAGTTTGCGTGTGTGTACTTGTGTAACATTTCTAACTGGGGGAGCAAATAAAGGTTGATCCCATGTTATCTTAAGCATAATCAATAGAATATTTGAGCGATTTATAAGCAGTGTTAAAATCCTTCAAAACGTCAAACATTAGCTCAGATCAAAGCGAAAGTGAGATATAGTATTGCAGAAACGCAACAAATAGTATGTTGAATTTTAGTCCGATGCTGCTTTTTGTGTTCATTGGCACAGAAATGCCAGTGTAGTGAACGAGTTTTCATTGGACGATGACGTCACATGTAACCTAATACACCCTTTAGATCCACAAGCACACACACACACCTACCAACACCAAAGCACAATGAAAACTTTGTTACTATTAGTAGACTTTCCACTACAAAGTTATAAATATCTGCTGTGTATTTGTGCCACATTAAAAGAGTTACTGAATGAATGCAAACGCAAAGACAAACAGAGGATTGTTCAGCGGTTTAGCCTGGATCGCACAGACTCATCTGTTCTGATCAACCTTTAGATAGAGTATAAGCTACGGTTACACAATCCCGATCAGTCGGGACACAAACATTGGGAGGTCTTTCATCTCACCAAACAGCACAGAAACCAATCAGAAATCATATGGTGTTGTTACGCCAGCATCTCGCTCTCTAAATGTCTCACATCCCATCAGCACCCATCAGTTTTACCTGGAAACTTTAGAAATGTGTCAGGCCTTTGTGGGTTATAAAGCACAACTTGCTAGATCAATAACTGAAAAGCAGACACCATTTATAATTTAAAAAAATACTAAAAAAAAAATGAGAAGGGGAAGGGGCAAGAGTGAGAGAGAAAAAGAGCAAAAGAGAGAGATGCCCTGAGTGACCCGCGTCTATTTCAGCTTCTCTGAGTGAAATGAACCCGACTTCAGCCAGACATGCTCAGATTTCACGTTTTATAACGACACATGCCAGATGTCTTCCACCCCACCACATTAAAACACATCACATTCACACAAAACAAGTGTTATTTTAAATACTAGAAATAAAAAAGAGGATTCTCGGGACAAACCTGTGCACCAAATAACAATGCCCGGCGTATTCTCAAAAGCAATTACTGTAAACAAAATTCATCTGAAAGCAATATTTGTTTTAAAGTGCGCTTAAACGTGCCTGACTACCATTAGCATTCTGGGATATTTCCGAGCAGGCCTATGAAGCGTTCTTTTGTTCCCAATGTTTGCTCAGTATTCAACAGGGCAAAGAGAGAAGACAAAGACTGATGAGGAACACACTTCAAAGTCCTTTTCATGCCAGACCTTCCAATTTCTCTTTCCTTGGATTGGGAGCAAGGCCTCGTAATCACCAAGGTCACAGCAATACAGCCAGGGGAAGGAAGTCAAATCACTCACTGTTACAGGACACAAAGCCGTCTGCTGCCTCCAGTATCGACAACCAGTATCGACCTTGATGCTGTGTACAGAATTGTCTCTTGTGATATAATCATAGTCTGAGACATGTTCCTCTATAAGCTGGTTTTTGACGTGCTGTATGTTTACCAGATCAGCATCAAGCGGGAAAAAAAAGAGATGTGAAGAAACCAGAAGTGTATGTTGTGGGAGTTGAGTGGTGACGTCAGCACACCTTTAGTGCACGTGAGCAAACGACACAGGTGTCACTGCAACTGCTGTTAAAAATGTGCAATTATAACAATTATGTATGTATAATTACAGCTTTAGGAAAAAAATAATAACGAACCAAATTTCGTAAATCGTCTATTACATATTATAGGTCGCTCCAGTAACAATGACTGGTAATCAATTGAATGCATCTTGGACGAAACCACGCAACTTCGCAACAAGTTCACCTTCCAGAATATTCACATTTTACTAGTGGTTTACGTAGTTACTAGTCAACAAGATGTGTTAACAAACAGTTTCAAATCCCCTGCAACAACAACAACTATAACATGGAGCAAAAAAAAAACATGCGCGTTTACCTTGTTCTGAGCTGTTTGTATCGCGAAGCACCGCGAAAAAAACTCGATAAATTAAATAACCCGACTGACGCTGCCAGACAGAAGCGCGTGAGTACTTACTCCAACACAACGCGAATGTTTTGAATCGTCAGGTTTGTGTATGTGCACCCGGCGTCCACTCCTTGTGCTTGCTGACGTCACTGGCACGGCGAGCGCGTTAGCCAATCAAATGTGATTTGTCTGGACGGTGAATATTCAGGAGGCTTACTTGTAGCGCACTTAACCGACAATGTATTTAGATCACCAACGTCTTCAAAATTAGCTAATATAGAATTATTATTTAAACATTTTTTATGGTACTAAATTCTATATATGACCAGTGCTAAATATTGAACTACGAAGTACAGTATTGCATGTCAAGGAAGTTGAAAACAAATGTGTAATTCTTTCATAATTGGGTTAAATTATAACGGAAAATTTAAATGTGCTGGCATTTAAAAAAAGAATAAATTGGGCAATGAACTATAATTGTATAATTGTCAATCTTTGAAGTTTGGGGAAAAAAAGCACAATAGCTGAGAAAATGCCAATAAAGATTGTATAATAAACCCAGAATGAATAATATTAAATTATTGGTAGCCTTTATTTCAATTCTACAGTAATACATTCAGAAATATGTGTAATATAATTGTTGCATATGTGAACGTGTGCAATGTGCTGTTCCTAAATCGTGAACTGGAAACTGAACTGATCAAAAAATGTGTCCAAAGAGCTTCTGCAAATTGAACAGGAAATGTTGAGGAAGTCAATCAGGCTGCCCGCCCTTCCTGTCTGTTCTTCAACATGCTGGACTGGATCCAAGGATCATACACAGCATTTTACTGGGGAACCTGAGATGTGGGGTCTGTAGTGGAGCTTTGTAGAGGTTTGGCACCATCTAGTGGTGAAGAACGATCCGAAAGATGCTGCATTGCTGGAACTATAAAAAGATGATCAAGAGCAATGTTTTAAACCCAATATTAATCTATATTTGACAGATTTTATGCACACGCGATTTTTCTGCAAAAGATGTTCAAAATTAAAATATACTCCTTACTTCTTGTACACATGTAGTTGGTGTGTGATNATTTACTTACCACGCAAAGCTCCCCAAACATTACGAGCCTTCAGCACGGCAGACGGTTCCAACACAGACAGCTCGTCTAAACAGAGAAGACAACTTCACTCTTCATCCACACACGACAGTGCTGATGACTTTTATATCAACAATTAAAAATGTACACATGACTTTTCAGTGGTCAAATGTATTTCTAGATTCTAGTGAGATTCTCAAATAACAGTAATAGGATAAAGAGATTCCACCTCCGGCGGCCACGGAACCGTTATCGGATTTGCCGGATTTCTATTGGATTACAGATCATTCAAGGTTTTGGCGCTGCAAATCACATAAGCGGAAGTGACGTAAAGAACGCACATGACTCGTCTGTTTGTAGACTGGGGTAACCGTCACATTCTGGATCAGCTGATGTGATCCACACCTGAAGTTCCTGCACATCCGAACCGAACGCTTTTTTCCGATATTTCGCCTGCTTCCTCACCTCTCCGAATATGTATTCAAAATATCTGTAAGACAAAAGATTCCAGGCCCAAGCGTGATTGAACTACTGTACTTCCTGCTTCTATTAGCACGTAGTGTAATAATAGAATGAAAAGAAATGATATGGTTACTTTTCAACCACGAGAAACACATCTGAAACGAACCTGCGAAAAGCACTTTGAAGCAGACTGCAGCCCGCTCCGGCCGAGGAACCGTCGGCGTGGACGATCTGAAAGCTGGCCGGGCTGAGCTTGAACGAGGTGGCGGACGATTGAAGTTTCTGCGGCAGCGGCCAAAGAGAAACTTCGTCCGGCGCGTTCGCTTTCCGTCCAAATCCATCGAATAGCCACGCGTGGCAAACGGCCACGGTGAGGAGCAGAGACGCACATCTGATCGGACAGCGCATAGTGACGGACGCGGTGTTGATCGCTGGGCCGTCAGCTGACTTCTGTTCTGTTTCCGCGCATGATGCTGTTGTGGAGACGGGGCGGAGTTAAAGAGAAAGTAAACTCCGCTCAAGTCATGAGACTCCGGCCGACTTCTAAGGGGCGGGCCTATAGTGTCACCACGCCTTCTTCCTAGACTTAGCCAATTGGATTAATAAACAACACGTCTTGAAATNCTCGAATAACTATTAATCAGTTAGACGACAAATCGCTCCCAGTCAGTCGAATAGTTGACTGACATTTGAAGAATCAGAGCCTACAACTACTGGAGAAAAATCACGAGTGACAGGACCTTCACAAACGTGAATTATTAAGTAATAGTCTGCATTAATATAACTGGACAGTCACTGCGTGATGCGGCACTGAGGAAATCTCCCATCGAGTTCTGACCACCGTCCGGGTTCTGGACTGGAGCTGAGTCCTGACCTAAAACACCATCGCTCTCATTAGCAAACGCACAGCACCCACAAAAAGCAAACACAAGCCGCCATTACAATATCTTTCTGTCCATCTCCCCCAGTCTGTGAGAAAGGTGGGATCACATCATGGTCGGCATCCGTGTAGAACAGCGGGAGACACCAGACTAGACCGGCCACAAAAGCTCCAGCACGAATTCTGAATCTCTGTAAAGCAGAAATCCCACTGACCGGAAGAACATGCAACGGTGTCCAGTGGAGTCTCACGTTATCGTCCATTCATTAGGCAGCCGTCCCACCGCGGCCCTCCTTTGGCTCTTGACTTAGTCACACCATCAGATATTCTCCATCCAGCCTGAACGACATGGTCTCCACTTCCCACACACCATTCACAATGCTGACAAGAAAAAAATAAATAAAATGTAATAATAATAATAATAA
>SOMO01000143.1:140452-150920 GCA_028128575.1 Paedocypris carbunculus
AATCAGGTTAAACGCAAATTTAAGACAAATTAATAAATCAAAACGCAGAGGTAAACGGTATTTCCAGTGTGATTTTATATATGAAATAAACACATTGAGTGTTGTGTAAAATCTAAACATCTCTGATAGAATGTTAAACCACAACTAATTAGTGGTTTCAGACAATATGTGCTTTGATTTCATCCATATGTGTCTTTTTTCATAGAAAATCTTATACATGGCATCAGAAGAGATGGAAGGATTGTGTTCCTTACCAGAAGTGACTGGGATCAAGGTGGAACCATCAGCCGGCCTCGCTTCATCAGAAGACGGCAGCTCGCAAGGCACCATGGGACTTAAATTCATATTGCCCAATCGCTTCGACATGAACGTGTGTTCTCGCTTTGTAAAGTCATTGAACGAGGAGGACAGTAAAAACATCCAGGACCAGGTCAACTCGGATTTGGAAGTGGCTTCTGTGTTATTCAAAGGTGGTAGTAGTTTAATGTGGTTCTAGTCTGTTCCCCGAGACTGATGTCTGTCTGGTCTTTGTCTGCAGCGGAGTGTAATATCCAGTCGTCCCCCTCACCGGGGATTCAGGTCCGCCATGTCTACACACCATCTACTACTAAACACTTCTCTCCTATCAAACAATCCACTACGCTCACCAACAAACACAGGGGCAATGAGGTCTCGTCCACTCCATTACTGGTTCACTGTGAGTATACGCTTTGAATTTCACATTTGAATTGAAAAAAAAAACGCTCAAATCTTAGCATTTCCTTAATGTAAAGTAGTGCAAATTGTGTGTGTTGTTTTTGTTTACACACACTAACTGAAATGTTCCCCTCTTTTCAGCTCTGTCTATACACCAGTTGGCAGCACAAGGAGAAATGGTTTTCTTAGCAAGTCGGATAGAACAAGGTCTGAAAACTTTTGGCAAATATTATGGATTTCTGGTGGAACTACTTTTGCAGAGATGAATGACCGAGACTTTCCTTTCCCTGGTAGAGTCTGTAATAAATCTGCAGGACGAGGAGGGATTCACTCCTCTGATGTGGGCTGCCGCTCACGGACAGATTGCTGTGGTGGAGTTTTTACTACAGAGTGTGAGTATTACTATTAATCCGTCTTTCTTTGTTACTTCTTTATTCTGAAGACGAGACAAACAGCTTGCACATACATTAGCGCCCTGCACTTGCACGGCTTCTCTGGCCATTTATATTAATCACTTTACTCAAATAGTAAAACATTTTTGGTTAAGTATTTGTTTTATATTTCACACTCTTTATTAGAAGTTAAAACTACTATTTTAAGTCCATTTTGTACATATTACTGTTAATATTATAAAGCAGCATTGTTTAACTGCCTCAAACTAAATTATAGATGCTTTATTCAGGGTGCGGATCCTCATCTCTTGGCTAAAGGAAGAGAAAGCGCGCTGTCGCTGGCCTGCAGTAAAGGCTACACTGATATTGTTAAGATGCTCATCGACTGTGGGGTTGATGTCAATGAATATGATTGGGTAAGACACATTCTCGAATTCAAAAACTCAAATGACATTTCTAACGGAGTTGTATTTTTGCAGAATGGCGGTGCTCCGTTGCTCTATGCAGTGCACGGGAATCACATCCGTTGTGTGGAAATCCTCTTAGGTAAGTGTTTTTTCGCACACATCTGTACAGAAAAGCGACTTCCCAGGCTGAACTGGTTTCTGATCATTAAACCAGAGAGCGGAGCCGATCCAACCATGGAGTCAGATTCTGGTTTCAACGCTATGGACATGGCTGTGGCGATGGGCCATCGAAATGGTAAAGAAAACATTGGTATTATAGCGATGACTTTTTTAACGTGTGATCAAACATATCGTGTCACGTTAAACATGATTAATGCCATTTTAAATTCCACAGTTCAACAGGTTTTGGAGGCTCATCTTCTACGGCTTCTTCAAGGAATCAAAGAATAAGCTTGACAAATGAGGACAATGGAATGTTCAAGAAAAAAAAAAAAGACGATGGGTTACTAGTCTCCAGTTGCAGCTCTGATGAAGAGTCCAACACAGTTTATTGCTCTAGTTAGAAAAATGTTGCCATCATTTGTTTAAATTGTTTNTCTGATGAAGAGTCCAACAGTTTATTGCTCTAGTTAGAAAAATGTTGCCAGTTCATTTGTTTTAATGGTTTGTACCTGCAATGCGTTGGTTTTACAGTATTTATATTTAATTTGTAATTCAATCACTAGATTAGCAGTATTACACTTTAGGTTTTACATTGTGCACTTTATATGTCAATCGAAAACCTTCCCGTTTTCAAACCCAGTTTCCCCTTGTGCAGATTTATTCTGCTGTAGCAGAATTTGGTGCTGCGAATAAACCCTTATTTATTTTCAAAANGCAATGCGTTGGTTTTACAGTATTTATATTTAATTTGTAATTCAATCACTAGATTAGCAGTATTACACTTTAGGTTTTACATTGTGCACTTTATATGTCAATCGAAAACCTTCCCGTTTTCAAACCCAGTTTCCCCTTGTGCAGATTTATTCTGCTGTAGCAGAATTTGGTGCTGCGAATAAACCCTTATTTATTTTCAAAATGCTGCGTTTAATTTTCCTACTTTTACAGAACTTGCAAACTGAAAGGATTCAAAAAGAAATTGACTATAATAAACAAAAAAAAAAAAAACAGTAGTGTATTTAATTAGTCAATAGCAAAGGTTTATTTCCAGATGTTGACTTGTACTGTCTCAAACACATGAACCTCAGTAACGTCAGGCCTTTAAACCACACAGGCAAACACACTAACTGTGCATGAACCTGCGTAGAACCATCTCGTACTCTCAGCATGGACACAAGAAGGTCACAGCAGTGCAGACAAAAAAACTGCGAGATTCTGGGATGCAATATTTATAAAAGAAATGGGAGAAGGGGGAGAAAAAAAAAAGTCCCACATGTCTCTGCTGAGACTAGAGATTCCAAACGCCATTTCTTCCAGAGTTGTTAATTTGCCTCGTTCTTTGAAGCCTCATCGAAATTCTCAACCAGATCTGGAAAAAAAAAAAAAGAACGGATTAAATCGCTTTCATTCTAGATCACACACACAGACATTCAAAGCTACAGTAAAAAAAAAAAAAAGTCCAACACTTTGGAAACAGATAGCGCCGCCGTTAAAGTCATTGCGGCGAGAGCGACAAATTCATCCCGTTCAAGTGAAAATCTGCGAGCGTTTATAGAAACATGATATGAAAAGCAATTTCCATGATTTTGTGCCCGCGATTGTTGGAAAGGTCACATGCGTGTTTATGCGCCAAAGTGGGTATGTGACTTCCCGAGTGAACACACCAACACTGGGCACGGAAAACTCCGCAGCTGTATAAATCACGAATAGGATCAAACGACGGTTGCCTTTTATTAGACGAAACCTGATAAATGAGACAACGACTGCACTCGAGGGCACAAGAGTGAAAATCACTAACAGAAGGTCCGCGTCTGATTGCCGAGTGGAGAACAGGCTAAAGCTGCTAGCATTGGTGAGCTAATTCAAACCGTAATGGCATCCGTATGTGCGCACTCCTTTCTAAAAACCAAAGCAAACAGTTTTGAGTGCTCATAAACGATAAAAACGCTTGCATGTGACCCAATATACGAAACTATCCCTCCACGGCACATTCAGATCCCACCAACACAAGCGGCGCTGATAACGTCACCACACCCCAGAAAACCATGTGCTGATGATAAAACGCTTTCACATACACAAAGCAGATGACAAAACCTCTGCAAATAAACCTTGTTCACACACCAGTCACTCAGAAGTTAATCAGGGACATGAAAAGGTTTGTTTTGAAATACAGACCTGGAACTTCGTCATCATCTTCCTCTCCTCCAGCTACTGGTGCCTTTCCATCACCAGCTGCAAAAAAGGACAAAAAAAAAAAAAAACACGGATTGTTATTCTGAAAGCTAAACGCCTTCTAATCGTTTATTGGGTTAATACTTAAACCAATCAAACCGTGGACTGCAGCCCATTACATTCTAAACTATGTATACATACTACATATTTGAATTTGCTTAATTTTTTTAAGCAATCTTAGCACCAATTAGCACTTAGCCAAAGATGGCTTAAAAGATTAAGCACATTTTAATGTGTATGTATACATAGTTTGTATAGTTCTTGCAATTTACAAAACCAAAAGATTTTTATAACAGATAGTAAATAGCAATACACACAACAGATTATTGGAGCTTGTATGTGTGAAATATTTCATACACAAATATACACATTACATATCTATTCACCAGTGTGTGTGTAATATTGTAATTGTAAGTTCAAGTTCTGAGCAATCGTCAGGCACTTTTCACAGTTTTAACTGTCTTTAAGGCGCACGTGTGAATATGTAAGATAATAGTTTCTTTTTATTCATTTGATCGTCTGGTTGTTGGTGTTACGTAAATGGCTATGATTATCACGAAGACTTATGATGAGAAAGACAGACGTTTTTGTATATATATATTTTTTTTTATTAAACTTTTATACTTGTTTTTGCACATATACTTGTGTATGTACTTGAATATACTTGTGTTTGTATAAATGCTCTAACCAGTCTCGGGTCAAACCAGCTCCTGAAAAGGAGAGGCCGTGACTGCTGTCAACCCTCCCCCAAACCAGTGCCGACACCTGTCATGCACGTCACGCGAGGCCAACAAGCGCTTTCCTGGCCCGAATACGGAGAACGAGAAACTAAAGGAAGGCTAGAAAAACGCCACACACCTTGCTTGGGAAGGGCTTCGGCAATTCTGCGCAGACTAGTCAGGCTGTCAGCGCCCAGCTGGTTGAGGATGGAGGGCAGCATCTCCGTCAGCTGCTTGGTTTCGGCGTGGCCTGTGATGGTGAAGGTGTTGGCGGCCAGCGAGGCCTGCACTTTGGGATTGTTGAAGTGGATCACGGTGCCCTGGTTTGTAAACATGTTCACCTGGAAAACAACCAAAGTTAGAATTCCATAACAGCAAAAGGGCCAAACCAGTGCCGACCTTGGTCTTTGTCTAGTCATAGTCTTAGTGATAATCATAGCCATTTACTTAACACCAACATCCAGACGATCAAATGAATAAAAAGCAACTATTCTCTTACATATTCACACGTGCGCTTTGAGACAGTTAAAACTGTGAAAACAAATGCTCAGAATGCCAAAAATAAATACCTCCTCGATGCCGGAGATGTTATTGACGCCCAGCTTCTTCAGGGAAAACTGCAGCTTTTTGTCATCTGCGGTGGCTGTTCGGTGGACCACCTTCTTCTTTCTGCGAGCTGTGCCCTGTGGGAACAGATTGACGTCAGAACATCCCAGAAACTACAATCCCCATGCAATTCATCTGTACCTTTCCTCCGATGCGGACTTGTGCCTGTAACTTGGCTAATTTCTCCTGGTTCATTATAGTTTCTTTCATCTGTAAGAAAGAACAATGTGATTTAGAAGGGTGCGGCTAGGTGGACCCGAAACTCCTAAAACACATCAACTCAACGGAGCAGCTTTAATGGGAAA
This sequence comes from Paedocypris carbunculus, assembly GCA_028128575.1. NCBI lineage: Eukaryota > Metazoa > Chordata > Actinopteri > Cypriniformes > Paedocypris > Paedocypris carbunculus. The sequence goes on from SOMO01000143.1 coordinate 145,969, forward strand.
AATCCTATTCCAAATGGTCCCATAACGCAAAGTATTGCCGCTTTTTGGGCAAAACCCCAACCCTTCCAACTTATCAGGAGTCGACTGTATTATTTTGTTAATTATCGATAACTCCCAAATACTTTGTAATGGAAAAACGAGTGACAAAGAAAACGTTGTGGGAAAGCTGGCGAAGCTGTCACGCTTGCTGAGCCAGCAGAAAACTTTTTAACGAACCGCTGGCCGTTAACTGCAGATTACAATATTTAATCAATATTTTTAGCGGTTCAACTAGTCTGCAAACTTGGCCTGTCCGACGGAGTTTCAGCGGAACATTGCATTTCGCGAACACAACGTAATAAAAACATACAATAAAAACTTGAAGATGCCAAAAATACTCTCCGCCAGTAAGATTTACACCCAAGTCAAAACCATCGTCAGTGCGTCCAGAATGTCGGAAAGCGTGAGTTTGTAACGCGTTAGCATCAGCGCTAGCCTCACGCGCTGCCTGACCAGGCCGAGTCTCGCGCGCACTGACTCGGACACTTTACGCGGGAGAGTCCGGGATCACAGCACCCAGATCGGCCGAGCACGACACTTCTTTGCCTTGCCCCGCGGAACCAGGAGCGGCTGCGCAGGAAAAAGAGTATTTAAGAGCTTCTCACTGACCTGCACGACAGCAGCACCACACACGCGGAGAGCAAGATGGACGCGAGAGAGCGAATGGCGGAAGTGACGTCAGACTTGAAGCCAGATGCAGTGGGCTGGAACTAAAACCCGGCCGACAGGCGTCTGATGGGGCGAGGCTCACCCGGCGTCCGCCCTGCGCTCGTGCTCTCCGTTACTCGGAGATGAGATGGGGCCGTTATTGTCGCATCCTTTTTGCGATACTTGTTAAATGTATGTATTTAACACACTCCGTTGTGGCGAGCAATTTGTGTATTTCACCCGAGATGTCCACATTTCTTCCATTTGAATCAGAAAAATTGTAATATAGCATTGGATATAGTCAACTCTTTTGGGACCCACGCGACCATTTTGCCCCAATAAAGCTGCACACATTTGCTTTTTGGATGGAGGTAATTCCAACCCAAATTCTGCAAAACTGTTTAGCTTCGGTGTAAAATAACAAATCTAAACATTTGAAAAGCAAAGAACGAGTCTTAAAGTGGGTTAACTAGTGACATTTAATTTGTAAAACATTTCACTGAAACATTCTGTATGCATTTTAAATTGACCAAAAGACAGCGCTAAAACACGAGTTATAAAACTTTTTTTATCCAGACAACTGCTGTAAATCATCTAAAACGTGCATCATGGAGATATGTGACCTACAACTCATTATTGCATATAGAGTTATTTTTGGTTTGGTTTATTTTATCGATTTTGTTGCATTTTATTCGTTTTGGTATGACAGAACCCAATGTATCATGACAGTAAGTATTTTAGAAAGTTTTTTTCCCCCCACACTGCTATAACAAAGTTGTATAAACTGCATAAATACATTATTGTATTTTGATTTAAATTGTTTTTCTTATTTGTTCCTGTAATTAAACATGTGTTAAAAACATAACAGTAGTGATCTACTGTAGTTAAAAGATGAGAAAAGACGTTCAGAACACAACATCAAATAGATTAGACCCTATTAGAGGTAATAAATAAATAAATACCACGTCAAAGTGAGGTCGTATTGAAAATCATGTTGAAACCCAACGTCTGTAGAACCGCATTTTCCGACCTCAGGAATATCTCAAAGCTGCGCCATATGCTCCACAGGTCGGATGCAGAAAGACTCATACAAGCATTTATGACCTCTGGGTTAGATTAGATTGTAATGGCCTTCTGGGAGGTTCTCCTGCCCGACTAATAGATAAACTTCAGTTAGTTCAGAATGCGGCCGCTTGATTACTGACCAGAACAAATGTGAACATAGTAGACCAGTGCTAATGTAACACTGCTTAGCGCGATCCGTGAATCAGAATCAGTTACTCAGTTTAAATCTAGATTGAAAACATCTCTTCAATGAAGCATATTTATAACTGTAATAATGACATGTTCAATGACTAATATAAATATATTATACGAATAGGAAGGCTGCATAAGGTAGAAGCCCGGAAGCGAACCTCACCTGCACCAAAGCATCACAAATATTATTATTGTCTATGAGACCTTCAAAGTGCTAATAGTTTTTGTTTTTGCTCGTTTCCCTCCACTGCCGAGGTCCTGAGTGATCCACATCTCTGCCGGAGGAGTGTTGATACCATCGGGATGGAGACTGATGGAACATCGCCTGAGGAATGTCGTATCGCCAGGCCAGAGATGACGTTGCATGGAGGAGTGTCGCACCACCGAGGATTGGGGGATGAGGTCGCTAGGAGGTGTGTCAGTATCACAATGACGGCGATGACGCAGTTTAAAAAAATTTCGATCAGGAGCCACTGCGTCGTCATGGGAGGGAAGAGCCGCCACACTTTACGCCCTGCAGGACACAACGTCCGGAACCATCTTCACCAATGACTTTGTAATGTTAGCATGCCAGAGGAGACTGGCATCAGAAAGTTGGGTTCTCCCTAGGTTTATTTCCTCTGACCCCGCCAGAGAGGTTTTGTTTTCCTAGCCGTGATTTAGCTTGCTCTTCAACACTGGTCATAAATAGGAGGTCAAAAATAAGACGTCAAATAGACGTCCTGAAGAAGACGTCAATGGGAGGTCAAAAGTATAACGTCAAAGGGACGTCAAGAGCACGATGTCAAAGGGATATAATAATCCCATATCCCTTTCAGATATGATAAAGTTATGCTGAGCCATTACTTGCAGAATATAAAAACCTACCAGGAGGCACTTGTATAGCTCTCCTTTTTAAAAAATCCTCCCATGTTTCCATTCGTTTGGAGGCGCAGGTTGTGTTTGCTTGAGGCTAGTCCAGTTATTAACCAGCAGTTTAACAAATTCTATTAATTATTTACATGTTTCATCAATTTTCTGGAGATGGAGCTAATTCTACACATTTTATTTGTATTAAATCTGCAAAAAATGTTTAGCTTCAATGTAAAATAACAAATCCAAACATCTGAAAAGCAAAGTATGAGTCTCAAATGTAAGTGGTTTAAATAACTGGCATAAGTTACAATTAAAATTGTAAAACATTTAATTGAAAAATATGCAGTATAGTATGCATTTTAAATGTACCAAAAGATGGCGCTAATATATAGCAACATATTGACAGTCTTGTTAATGACTGTCATTAACAAGACAATATTCCATGTGGGTTAACTATTATTTTATTCTTTTTTAATAAGTTATTCTTATTATGCATCACACTTATTATATCACATTGTGCGTCTAAAAAAATGTTGTTTCGTCGATTTTTAAGTGATGAAGACACTTCATTCAATTTTAGTCCTGGGGGAAAAAAGATCACTTGGAAAAAAATATCACACTTCACTGTTTTTTTTTTTTTTTTGTATCAACTGTGTGGGATTTTTTAAACCAAGTTCGTGGAATAAACCAACAAGTTCAAGCCCTATGAATGTGCTCAGGCCGACCGGTTCTTCAGCTGCCTGTAAGAATAACGAGACCTCGGAGGGCAAAAGGAAATTATTGTAGTTAACTCCGATGTTCTGAATCTGCACAGTATACTTCCCCAAACTGCGCAGTGGCAATCCAGCAGACTTTGACGCGCACGATCGAAATATAGGCTAACTGAATAATTTATGTTAATCATAATAATTTATAGAATACGATCTAATTACGTCTTAGCTTCATGTTATATCAAAAAGGCTGCGAGCATTGGTACGCGAATGATAGACATTATCAAGTCAATGACTTTGTTATAAAAACAAAAGAAAGAAAATTTCGACTATGAAAAATACAAATGATTTACAATAAAAGTACACATTTTCAGAAAGTAAAAAGGACTTTTGAGTCTCACCATGCACAACAGATTGCAAACTCCAAAGGGCGTCCTATGCACAATTTTATTTTAGTGCTTTTAAACCAGTCCAGTGTACAATTTACATACTACAAACGTTGTATTTATTTTATTATCTTAAAGTAATATCAACATTCTGGATGTATATATTAAAAATAAATGGANAAGAGATGTTTAAAATTTTCACAACGGATATTTTGGGAATTATAATGGCAGAAAGGCGGTGTCCAGCTGTCTTGGGTTCTTCTCGTGGTTGTGCTCCGGTTTCATACCGATTTTCAAAAACTTCTATAGATTCTATAATCCTGTATTTGTATTTTCTTCGGTTGTCCTTCACAGGTGTGTATGAGATGCTGATATGGTTCCAGTCGTGAACGTGTATTTTTTATTCAACTGTAAACAAACCTGCAGATTTATTATTTAAAATGCTATTTAAATTATGAATTGAAATTGTAAAAAGGATAAAGTGAAATAGTAGTACGTACCTAAAATGCTGAGTATCTTAAATTTAGGATGACTGAAAGGTTGAAACTGCCGCGAGATGGCACTGTCACAACCTTTAATACGATAAAGTTTTACATACTACATATTCTATCCTGCATGACCACGCATAAGAAACCCCACAAAAACAGTCCAGATGCTTTTGCAATCATACGAAAATAAGTCGTATCAACTGCAGCCCACGGCACCAACATGGAGTTGTAATAAACGACCAAATGACAATTTATTTGTGGGGAAAAAGCCCTATAATATTTAGTTTGAGTCGGGTAATGGTCTTCTGCATTTTGATTCATATTTAGTGCTAACCACAAGTACCCTATAGTTTTTAGCAATTATCAAACTATGTCTTTAATTCAGTATTTTTATTTTGTACATTATAGGGGGGAAAAAGGTTTGTGTTTGGGATTTAAAAATCCCCCACATCTCTGGCGGATAATTATATTTTATAGAACCTTTCAGGCACGTATATAATTAGAATAAAAAAATATATATTCTTTTTTTTTATGATCATGAAATTTTATTTGTGCTATCAATATTGTTA
>SOMO01000143.1:214579-227562 GCA_028128575.1 Paedocypris carbunculus
TATCTATCTATCCATCCATCCACTTGATTTTTTTTATTAATTAAATTTTTGATGATGTTTTGGACAGATGGCTGGCAAATGTCCCAGGTAAGTAGAAGCAGGGGTAGATTAACTCAATATATTTAATATATGACAAGAGTGAGATGCTTTCTATTTTTAGCATGGATGGATGTGTTGGCTCCACGTCAATCGTTTTTCTCCCCCAGATCTTGCTGACTGACAGTGAAGCAAAGGAGAGCATGATAATAAGAGGACGTCAATAATTGAGAGAGAACCAGGGAATGGGGGAAGGTTTTTTTTTGCTGTGTTTTTTTATAATTTTAATCACCACCAGCGGCATTAATCTAATTATATTTTAAATTCCATTTATACAAAAGTACAAAAATATTTAACAAGTATATTACCTGTATGCGAACGGGTCAGTACAGGTCAAGACTCAACAAATTTTGAATTTTTAAAATCTTTTTAGAATTAAAAAATCTTGATAAGAACATCAACGCAACGTCTGTTTACATTTGTGCACAGTAATCGTGAACTGTAAACTTGTTTGAATGGAACTAAAATGGCTATCCCATGCGGTCTCGTGCCAGACACAATCTGTTCGCATTTATTACGTGCGCGCGCTTCTGTAACGTCATTTGCGCCTAGCGTATTTAACAGCCACTTCACAAAATACTGAGGGAAAACAACACAAACTTACGGGTTGGCCCTAGTACGTGCTCCACTGATTCAGTTCACGAAAAAAATTCCAACGTTAGTCAGACGCCTATTGGGATCCGAACCAATCACTATATTTATACAAGTAACCCAATGACAATAAACTTGATAAATGCCTCAGCCAATCAAGATTTAAGGACGAGAACGAGCAAACAAAGTGACGCCTTCGCCACGTGAACGTATTTTATATTACTTTGCTTTTATTTTATTTAGTTATTAGTGACATGTTTGTCTTCTAAACAACATATAAACGTTTTTTATCTTTTGTAACATATACCATAAATAAACACACACTATATATACACACAATTTTAAAGTACATAAAGTGAATGAGATTGTCCATTTTGTAGATTCAAATATTTTTTTATTCGATTTTGCATGTTTGGTTAATAAAAAAACAAAACAAAAACCAAGTCTGCAATGTAGTAATAATATTCTTTCATTTTTAAATATGGAGAAAAAAACCCTTTCTCAAACATTAGTCTAATATAATAGAAATATATACATAGTGCCAACACAGTGGGTAAAAGTTTTAACTTCACAATTCAAATCTACACTACGCCATGATTTATAACGGTCTCTATGTGTGTGTGTGTGTGAGTGTATTGGAAGATCTGGTCCTTGCTGTTTCTAAGTCATGACGAAATCCTTGTCCGTGGCATCATTCCACGTGCATTCAATATGAAACAAGTCTGTTTCTTCCCAAAGCCTCTCAATTAGACCTTCAACAAATCCACGAGGAGAACTTCAGAGTGAGTTTCTAAGAGGAACTGTATTGATTTAAGAGTTCTGGTTTGACCTGCTTCAAGCAAGAACCTGAACTGACTGAGAATTATACCTCTGCTTGTTACGTGTCCATTAAAACAAGATATTTGTGTTAGACAGTTGGAAAAGAACACACAAAAACAATGCTTTTTAAAACAGGATGACCTTTAGCTAAAAGCTTAGAAAATTAAAACAACAGTAAAAATGGACTGCAACAACAAATTCAACAAAAACTCACACGCTATGAACCAAAATGTGTAAAATCTTCTAGAAAAATACCAGTGGTAGAGAAATGAGGAAAGAGCTGCCATGAACATATTTACAGAGGAAAATATAGTGCATCATGTCTCCAGGAGGATTCCTGCGAATCACTGAACATAACAGTTGTCTTCTTGTTTGGGTTCCTGGACCTCAGACGTGTTCTCGAGGCCGAAGGAAAGTCTGGAGATCTTCTCGTTGGTGAACGCTTCACACTTCTTTTCTTGTGGACTGCAGGTCAGTGCGGTTAACACAGCCGAGTTGCGTCGCTTTCCTCCAGAAGCCTGAAAGATCCAGATCACCATGTCAGAGAATAGCACGCTGAGGATCGCTTACAGAATTATTGCAGACAATCAATATGACCATATTTACCATGCATGTCACATTTTTTAACAAATCAATCAAAGCTAAAAAATTAGAAACTGGATGTGATGAACCATAAACAAATAAAATTGATCGGAAGTGGTTAAACGTGTTCTACATCATAGAAGTCAGGAGTCCTGAGTTGGGTTTGACGGAGATGTTACTCGTGCTTAATTGATAGTCAGTTGTAGACTTTCTATTGTGACACTCTTATTACATGGCTACAAAACAATTCACCCACTCGATTCAGCGTTCTGGGTTTAGCTTTGTCGGTTCTTACGGTTCTGTTCTTTGACATTTTCTGATAGATGTGCAGTCTACGTTTAGCCTTTTTCACGTGAAATATTTATTTACACATTTTGCAGGATCGCACAAAAACGGACTAGTGAGATTTTACTTTCTGAAGTGAAACCGTTGAGAGAAATTCACTTACAGACGCAGCTGATGATTTGCTAATTTCGCTATATAAAAGGAATGAGTGGTGAATTTATTGGTTAACCTTTTAAAATGAAAATTATTTAATAGATTGAATCTCTTTTTTAAAACGGTTACGGATCATGCATATGGTCCAGTCTTCTAAAACGGTGTTCAGTGTCGTATGGAAAACCTCACAGGAAACGTTGACCTGGGTTAAGGTGACATGATCACAGGAAGCAGCGAAATGACAGAAAGTGCACATCAAGTCTAATCTACAATGTCATGCCCTGTTCTGACTCTCAGAGAGCGGCATATATTAGTTATAAAAATAGATTTATATAAATATACTGTAAATATAAAGATCTATGATGCCCTCGTGTGGTGATGATTTGAAAAGATTTTTTTATTATCAACTATTTAATACCAGTCATAGCTCAAAAAAAAAAAAAAAACTTTTAAATTAACCCAGAGGAATAAAAACAAATTACCCCAGAGGGAAATTTCCAAAAATCAATGTGGACTGAGCACTCCACTCTGAGTGTCGTGTTCTTTTGTTCTAATAATTAAAATTCACCTCTAAATCTTTCAGACCCTCCAAATTAGTATAATTTCTATTCTGTGTAATTAGCATCAAGTTGTCGTCATGTAAATATTTTAGAACGTACAGTTTGGATTCTACAGCATTTGTGATATATTATAGCAAATACTTTGGGGCTTGTGCGCACCACGTTCAGAAAAATGCATTTACAATATTTAAAAATGGAAAAATTTAAATGTGCGTGATATATAAAATGCACTTCTAAAACCAATACAGTTAATATTTTTTTCAAATATAAATCAAAACAAACAGCAGTTTTTTTTAATTAAGTTTACTTAGAAAACACACTGTGAAACCATGTGAAAAAAAAACTGGATTTGAACGATGACGTAATTGTGGCCTCATTAATTGTGATTACATTTAGGAATGCGATGCATTGTTGAGCTCTAGTATAACCACTTCCCATTGGAAGGAAATAAATCATAAAATTAAATTTTTTTCAGTTATTGACTTTCACACAATTTACACACGTTTAAGTAAATTTACTACAATTATTGTTCGATTTCAAATGAACCCTTTTTTGTTCAAACATTTAAGTGCATTTTTAAATATTTTCTCCAGGGAAACACTTACGACATCAGACATCCTGCCCTCTGCTGTCATCTTGGGGAAGTGCACAGGAAGTTCTGCTGAACTAGAGCTCCCCTGATCTTGCAAATTAGCTCTGGCAGCCAGACGAGGGCTGCAGCGAGGCACGGTGGTCCTTCGAATGATGAAGGGGCTCATTTCTCCAGCCGGTATATCAGCAAATCCTGCATATGAAATATCAGTAGAGATTCATGCGTTCTCAAGGTCATTTGATTTGTTCGGACTGCAAGCAAAGTCGTAACCACTCTCACCTCTCTGAACAAGTTCCGGCAAACCCTCGGGTCTGAAATCGTCATCTGCTTGTGTGGCTTTAGGTGTGGCTTTCAGTCGCTTGGTGATATTGTGCAGCGCTTCCTGAGCTTTATTAGCAGAATCCTCCGTCATCCTCTGCCTTTTTCCTGCTTGTACGCTCTCAGGGTTTTCCACTGGCTTGCTGTTCTCCAGGTTGCTCTTCTCACATCTGCTAGACCTTCTGGTCTTGGGGGTCTTGGCTTGAGTGGTGAGATGGTTCAGCTGGGTTTTGAGGGATTCGTTGGCCTCCTCTAGCTTGTGAACTTTCACCATCAGGCTGCAGTACCGGTCCATGATGTCATCAGCTTCTCTGCTCTTTTCCTCCAGGGCTTCCCGAAGTTCTTCTGTGGAGTCATCAACTTCACCTGTTAGGGAAAAACATGTAAGAAAATAGCATATAACAGAAAACAACACATAACTGGGGCTCTTCAGCTCAAAAAAAAAATGCATAAAATGTGTCCGATGTTGTCATATGAAACATATAGCACTCAGTGAGACATTGTAAAACGTTTATGCTGTGTTTATAATGCTGTATTTATGTTTATAATTATGCTGATTATAAACAGCACAAAAATATTGTATGAGTTTATGGTTCTGTCTTATAAATTTTTTTTGAACAAGTTACATTAATAAAGAAAGAGTAAGGTTTCACAACAAGCCATGGAATTGGCATTGTTCACCCAGAATACATTAATTTGGCACAGACTGCATTATTTCCGTTTAGTATATAAATCGATCAACTGTATTCTGACCTTCTGTCCGAGTGGTCTGAAGCGCCGCGGTCTGCTGCTGAAGTTCCTCCTGCAGGGTCTGCTTCTCACTCTCCAGCTGTTTGCACGATTTCATCCACAAACCAATTTTACTCATGGCTCTGTCCTTTTCTTTCGATAAACGCTCCACTTTTGAGTTTAGCTCCAACTACAATGGCAAATCCCCAATATTGTAAGTATAACGATTAACACCACAGTAACAGAATTTACCAAAAAAGTTATTGTGTTTTTTTATTTTATTTTAGTGTTACTTCTTTCCACTCACCTTCTCCTTTTCACAACTTTCCAGTTTGATTTGTAAGTCCTTTAAAATCAAGTCTGAATCTTCTCTTTCAGATTTCAGCTTTGTATAGTCTGACAAAACTTGTGAAACGCTTTCTTCAGCCGCTGCCAGATTTTCTTGTAATGTGTTAATCTCTTTCTCATACTGTTAAAGAAACAAAAATAGAGGATAGGTGTTAAAAAAAAACAATAGCATTATATAGTTCAGTACAATTATTTAAAAATACACACATGTTGTATACTAAACAATGCCTTTACTTGAATTCTATATTTTGTTCAACATTTCAAAATACTGAGTTATATGGTAATTATAATAATAATAATAATAATGCATTTTATAATATTATGCATGAACATTTTTTTCAAAACACAGATAGTTTATATTTTATGTAATGACAATTTATTTGTATAATCATATACTAACATTTTTTTTTTACATACCTGTTTCAGGTTCTCCTCAATCTGAACACGATGGCTTTCTTGTGCATCAGACTTTTGTTCCAGAGCCTCCAGTTTAAGCTTAAAGAGTCATCAAGAGAGTTCGCTGCTGCTCAACATTTACAAATTCTGTACATTTTAAGTCAAAATACCTCATCTGCTTTAATTCGCTGTTCGGACTCCTGCAGCTGACACACCCGAAGATTTAGCTCGCCTTCTACAGTATTTAGCCTTTCCTTCACCTTGTCGTGATCCTGCTGATTCATCTGGAAAGTCAGATTGCTTTCTTCTAGTTCACTTAACTGAAAACCAATGAATAAAGAGATGAGGGCAAGTTAAATGCCAAAATGAGGACCAGTAAAGAATAAACTAATATTATATATAGATAGAGGTGGCAATTCTTACCTTTTCTATTAACTCAGAGTTTGTGACCTTCATCGACTCAAAGGTCACAAGTTGACTCTCCAGTTGATGAGAATAATTTTTCAGATATGTTACGGTTTCCTCCACAACTTTGCTGTCCTTTAACTGCATTTGTATTTGCTCTTCCAAATGTGCAACAGTTGACTGGAGTTTGACCTTCTCACTTTCCAACTCGTCTTTCTCGCTCTGTTCTGAAGACAACGTCAGCAGTTGTGACTGAAGTCTTTCATTTTCTGCACCAACCTCTAGCATTCTGACTTCAAAGTCTTTCATTTGTGACTGGTGAGATGAACGAAGCTCAGAAATGCAACTCTCATTTTCAAGTTGCCTCTCTACAAAACCTTGGTGTTCACGTTGAGCAGACATTAACTGAGAAGTCAGGTCTTGGGCGTTCTTCTCGCTGGTTTCAAGCTGGTTTCTGCACAGCAGAAGTTCTTCCTCCATTGCCTCCAGCTTAGCTTGAAATTCCTGGATGACTTCCTGTTGACTTTGTATTTTCTCCTCCATTGCCTGTTCAATGGATTTAAGCTTTTCTGAGGTGGATTCAAAAGACAGTTGCAAGACATCAATTAGGTTTATTTTAGTTTGCAGCTCTTCTTCAAGTTTATTCTTCTCTTCCTTCAAATTAAAAAGTTCTGTGGCCATTTCTTCAATCTTCTTGATGAGAACTTCTTTCTCAGCCTGAATGTCCTCTAGCTCATCTTTGGCAGTCTCCGCTTGAAGAACAGCATCCTCCAGATTCTGATCTGAAAGCTCACGCTCTCTCTCAAGCTTGGCAATATCGTCATGAAGAAGATCAGCAGTTCTCTGGGTGGTTTTGAGGAGCTGACTCATATGATTCTTCTTTCGTTCATCAGATTCAATTCGGACCTTCAGCTTTTCGATGCCCTGTCTCATCTGAGACACTTCCTCCTGAGTCTGAATCAATCTGGAGGCTATTTCTCCCTTCTCAACAAGGGAGGATTCCAGCGACTGGGACAACCTGATGTTCTCGCACTCAAGTGAATTCATTTGGGAAGACATGTTTTCAGACTCTCTGGTAGCAGAACTTTCATTTTTCCTAAGTTCATTCAATTCATTAAGTAAAAGTTGGTTTTCTTCATTCAAAAGAGCAATTCTGCTCTCAAGGTGTTGAGTATGCTTCTCAATTTGCTCTTTTTCAGTCTTTATGATGTCAGTTTGGTTGACCAGCTCATCCTGTTGTGCTTTCCCCATCCTGATCTCTTCTTCTAGAACTTTAATTAGCTCCAATTTATTAGCTTCTCTAGTCTCCAGAAGTAGAGTCTTTTCTTCCAGCTTCTTTAAAGTGAACCTTTCGCTTTCCTTCTCCTCGGTACACAACACCAGCTCTTCTCGAAGTCGCTCGCTTTCTGTCTTAACCACATTAAGCTGCTGCTCGAGGCTGCAGTTTGTCTTTCTAGAAGCATCAAGATCTGCTGATTGCTTCTGTGTTTGTCCTTGTATTTTCTCTATATCAGCCTCCATTGACAGGATGTGCTTCTCTAGATTGGATTTTTCAGAACGCGCTTTTTTAAGTTCGCTCTCAATCTGGAAAAACGTATCATCCCATTCACCTTTTGCCATCTCCAAGCCTTCGATCACCTCCATGACATCTGTCAACCGACTATTAGAGGTTTGGAGTTGGAGTTTTAATAACTCGGCCTCTTCGGTTAGTTCTCGGATATAGTTGTCCAGTCTCTGGTTTTCTTCAGTGATGATTGTACACTTTTCTGTTGTGTTTGCCTTTTCCGTTTCCACAATGTTTATTTTCTCTTCAAGTTCCAAGATCAACACTTTCCTGATTTCCATTTCAGAGGTCAGGACTTCAAACTGAGATTGCAAATGACTGAGTTCCTCTTCTCGCAGTCTTAGATTTTCCTTAACAGCGACGAGTTCCTCATTTGACTCTGCAGTATCCATGTTAATGAGAGAAATTGAACCTGGTTCTTCAGGAAGATGGTCTTGATCCTCGAATAATGATTTTTCCATTTTCTAGCAATGGAGACAAAATGGGTTTAATTAAAATTTTTTAAAAACCTAAAATGTTTTCGTCAACATTCAGTTGTAACAACAGAAGTGTTACCTTGATTTAAAACACTTTTAAAAACCGACTATTGGTCGATTTTTTGCTTAGAAACACATGCAAAGTTTGAGATGTTTGACAAGCTTGAGGTGTGTGACGTCACCCCCCAATTGCGGACACAGGCACTCTCACGTTCACAAACACAAGATTTGTTGACCTTGCGTTTGTGCTTTTTAATAGCTTTTTTATTTTATTCATGCTTTATTATTTTGCAAACAACTTTGTTTTAACCATTTATCACTCAAAGTAAGTGAGCTAGTGATTAGAAACAAAAAGTGGCGAGTGGTTGCATTTAAACGTCAAAAATATTATTGTAATTTTTAATGGGAAAAAATTATTTTACAAGTAAATTGAGATACAAGCTCGAACACGGAGTAAAATAAACTTAAGTCAAGGTACCACTGTAGTTATATAATAATAATTTCTCCAATTCAAATGTAAGTATTCAAATTGCTGTCCTACCTGTGAGACTTCGGGACATGGCAAAGCCAGATTATCCTTAAGTTCCTTCAATGTTGCCTCCAGCTGAATTGACAACATCTCAACCTGCTGCTTCTCTGTTCTGAGCTTGGATTCCAAATCACTTGTAATGCTCAGCATTCCCTCCTCCATACGCTGGAGCTCCTCTGCATGTTGTAATTTCAGAAGTTTTAACTCATTCTCAATGCTTCTGAAGTTCTCTTTCAGAACATGGCCATCATGTTCACTGGACTCATTTTCATTGTCTTGGTCACACTCTTTGGCTTGATGCGGCCTATTCAACAAATCACAAACAAGAATGGAGTCTTCTTCAAAGGGCAAAATAGACGTGTCAGCAAAAGGCATTTCGCCAATATGGGCTGCACAGTCTACAAAGTTCTCATCTGAGGAGTGTGAATCAAGGTTCCTGTCAGACTCAAGCTTTTCCGTGTGAGACTTCTGTTCAACAATTTGAGATACTAGACATTCATTCATCTGCTTAAGTTTATCCACTTCAACCTGACAATTCACACCATCAGCTTTCAGTTCCTGGACTAGACATTCCAACTCCAGGTTTTGTTCCACTAGACTGTTGTACATAGCCTCGAGATTCATGCGTTTACATGTTTCTTGCTGTAGAGAAGTTTGAAGCTCCTCAGAGGCGATGCGGATGGATTCCAACTCAGCAACGACTAAAGAACTGGACTTGCGTTCCTTCAGCGTTTCCTCCAAACACGCAGACAACTGTGTAACTTCAAGTGCGCTCTTGGCGTGGTCTTCTTTAACAGACTCCAGCTCTCCTAGAAGATTGGATCTCTGCACTTCACTTTCACTTAACTTTGCCTCAAGAATTGCAACGGTTCCCTGAAGCTCCTCGATCTGTGTATCGAATGTGTTCATGCAGTTTTCATTGTCTTCAAGATCCATTTGGAGCATTTCCAGCTGAACTTTGATTTTGTTCATGTTCTCGTTTTTTTCGTTCAGAGCATCCAATGCATTAGCTCGCTCACGCTCAGAATCTTCAAGCTTTGATTTGAGAGTTTCACACTCACTGGATTTTCCTTCCTCTTGGCGTTTCAAGACTTCTAGAGAAGCTCCAAGACGTTCAATCTCGAGTTCGTGTTGCTCTTTGAGATGTTCTACTTCAGACTGTGCCCTCAGTAAAGACTCTGACAAATCTTTTAGTTGAGTTTTCGCCATGTCAAGATCTTGCTTCAGCTCAGACCTTTCCCGAGAAGTCTCTTCTAGTTTGTCTTCAGCACATTTGACCTCCAAGTGTCTGCTGTGTAGGTCAGTATTGAGAACAGCGATCTGTTCCTCCAAGCTCTTCTGCTTCTCTAGATAAGCCTCCGTTTCTAAGGTGTGAACTTCTAGCTCTTGGCTAAGTCTCTTTGTGACTTCTTCAAGACTAGCTTCTAATGAAGCCTTTTCTGCCAATTCTTTTTCCAGACAGGACTTAATCTCTACTGAAAGGTCATAGTTCACCTGAACATCCTTCAGCGAATTCTTCAATGTGACACACAACTGATTTGAAGTGTTGAGATCGGTTTCCAAGAGCGTAAACTTTTCTTTTAAAGCCGCATGTTCAGCAGAAGTCTCAGTCATGATTGATATCTGACTAAGAAGCTCTTCTTTTTCTTGGCACACAACAGCATGAAGGTTCTGCATGCTTTCATACTTCTCTAGTAGATTCTTTAATTCGTTTTCAATTTCTCGTTGCTTAGCTTCAAGTTGTACGTTTTCTTGCTTCAATTCCAACTCCTTCTTTCTTTCAGTTTGTACATCATTGGTAAGATCGCCTACCATCTTCTTCTGACCGTCCAACTCTGTAGCTGTGTGAAGCTGAAGCTCTTTTAGTTGCTCCAGAGAACTTTGTGCTTCTTCTGCCTCAGTAACAAGACAATTAAACTGATTTTCCAAAGAAGAGAAAGACTTGTTCTTTTGGAGCAAAGATTCAACTTCATTAATCAGCTCCTTTTCTCTCTTTTCCATCGCAGACACTTTCTCTAGTAGATCTTGTTTACCTTTGGAAAGTTCCTCATGCTTTCCTTGGATGTCTGCATTTAAATCCATTTGACGGCTCAGGTCTGATTCCAATAAGGACAACTTCTCAAGCAATTCCTGCAGGGATGATTCCACTGTCAGCCTTGCCTGCTTCAACTCTTCGTTTTGAACGAGAGTATCTTCCCTTTCTTTACCTAAAGCATCTCTCTCCTCTTTTATCTCCTCCAGCTCCTGTTCTCGCAGACCAAGAGATTCATGAAGATGTGAATTCTCAGCTGTGCTCATTTGAATAATAGAGTCCTTTGACTTAGCTAAATCACAAACACTTTCATACTCGATAAGAAGTTGATCGTGGCTTTTTTGTAAATCTTCAAGCTTGGCTGTTTCATGATGCAGTCCTGCTTCCTTTTCTTTAAGTAGCTTCTGCAGAACAGTCATTTGTTGCTCGAAATTTTCACAATCTTTAGTATGCTTCTGATTTGTCTCTTTAAACTGCTGCTGAACCTCTTCATACGCTTTAGCCTTTTCTTCCAGCTCGACACATTTAACAAGCAGTTCACCTTTAATAGAGTCAATCAGGTTGGACAGATGGGTCTTCTCACTTTCTAAATCGTGTAGATTTTTCTGGAAGCCATTTTGGGCAGCATTCAGAGCAACTTTGTCTTTTTCAAGGTCTGCAATCGTCGCCAGCATTTCACCACGACACGTTTCTACATTCTGAATCAGATGTTCCTTCTCAGACTTCCACTGCAGAAGATCCTGGTGTTCTCTCCTCATTTCTGCAGCTTCCTTCAGATATGTATTTGTAGTAATTTTGAGGTCTTTGGTTTCTTTCTCTAAGGCAGATATTTTATTCACACTGACTTCTTTTTCAGACACTAGCTTTTGCAACTCCTTTTGATCTTTCACATTTCTTGCTTCAATGTCAGACAGGTTCCTTCTGGCATTTTCCAATTCACGTGCAGACGATGCGCTTTGATGGTCCATCTTCTTCTGTAATTCGGTCATCTGATCAGACTGGGTTTGTGTTTTAGCTGAAATACAGTGAAATCACATTTTAGAATTAAACACATATACATGATCACTGTACAAAACTTAATTTTCTAAACAGAAAATACATGCCTTTAAAATCATCAACCATCGTACGACTTTTGGCAAGGTTTTGCTCTGCGTTTCTTTTTTCTTCTTCCAGCTGCTTGACCTTCACCATTGCTTGGTCTAACTGACAATTGAGTGTATTCTTCTCTCTCTGAATATCCTGTAATAAAAAAAAAAAAAAAATAAAATGTTTTTTCTTCAGCGCTTCTCAGATCTGGTTGTTATAGCATCTTTTTTTTTATTCATAATACAAACATTTAAATAATGCAATTTCCCCACTGTGGACAAAGTTTTTTCCAGTCCTTGGGCATTGGGATGTTTACTGGTTCATACCAGTACATATACTCAAATACATATATAATTCTTTCTGCAAATCAAGGTCTTTAATTGACATGAATCGTTTATGATTTCATTGTTCAAGTATAAAAATCATCTGGAAATTTTAAAGTAAAATATAATCATCAAGTAATCATTCATAACCGGAGGGTAAACTCTGGTTTATCGTTATTTCTCTTCAATAACCAGAATCTTTAAAGTACTTTAAAAAAGGACTGATATTGGTAACTTACATCAAATTTCTTCTTCAGCTCTGCTTCCTTCGCTTGACTGGCCTGCAGCGTCTGCTCAGAACGGAGGAGTTTCTGCTTTAGATCCTCCAAATCCTTCTCTTGTCGATTCTTTACAGCCGTTACCTTTAAACCATACAGCACATTGCAATACACAGTTGAAAAATAAACAACAATTTGAAAACAAAATTATATTATTATACTGATTGGAAACAATCATAACCACTTTCTTATTAGAATTTTCATATTACCTTATCCACATCCGATTGCAAAATATTGTGCTCTTTTTTAGCTTGCTGGATCTCCATATTCATTTTGTTCTTGACTTGACTTAGCTGTTGATCAAGAGCTTGATTGGAGTTTTGGAGTTGAGAAATCTCCTATAATAAACAGATTAGAAGAGAAACGATCAATTGTGGACTTACGCCCTTTATGTAGCCCAATGAGGAAAGCCATACCTTTTGTCTCTCCTTCTCCTGGTCCTTGATTTTCTGCTCGAGGGAACGGTGCACACTTTCAGCATTACTCCTCTGACAGTTCATCTCTTCTGTCACCTGCTTTAACTTCTGCTCCACTGTCGAGCACTGAGAAAACAAAGACAAACTTCATTCAATGCACGCCCACTTAAAACAAATCAAATCTTTATGTGCAATACCTTTGAGAGCGACTGCTCATACTGTCCTGTAGTTTTCCCCAGCTCATCTCTAGACCGGCTCAGGAGTTTGTCCTTCTCGACCAGATCTTTCCGGGCTATCTCCAGTTGATTCTGGATTTCATTGAATTTGTTGATCTGGATCTTCATATCCTTCTCCTGAGTCTGAAGACGGAGCTCTAAATCAGACACCTTTGACCGCAAATCTAGA
>SOMO01000143.1:256335-268887 GCA_028128575.1 Paedocypris carbunculus
TTTTTTTTTTGCTGCCACAAGCATTAATAACATTACTGGTAATAATTATATTAATCATAAATAATAATTACATCTATACAAGCTACAAATGCAAGTAGTTTTCAGGAATAGTAAAACCGTCGCACATCGCAAACAGCCTGGGATAAAACAAAGCCCCCAACTAAAAACAATAAAAGAGAGAAAATCAGGGTGTCAATTCCATTTGTCAACCATGGCGTGGTAAACACAGTAATGCCCGTTCCAAAGGCAGGGAGGAGAGGGCGAGGATTGAACACAGTCAAAACAATCAAAGAACTTCATAGACTTTCTCAAAAAAGAAGCACAAGAAATTAAACACCTAAGTCATTAAAAGTAGCTGGGATTTAAAAACAGGAATGCTACCTCATACTTCATAAAGATTCAGGGTGGGGAAAAAAAAATAAAAGAAAGAAGGGATGCGACATGGTAACGATTGAAATCACTACTCATGCAGAAGCTCCTGCAGACAATTGGGAGACTTGAAAATCTCTGGGACTTCACTGTCCAGCTTGCAGATGACCTTGTATATGGCCTTCTTCCAGGAAGGATCAACATCTTTGCCTGCCACAATGGCATTGAAAAACTCCCGTAACGTGATCTGTGCCACTTCCAGGAATCGCTCCGGAACCTGCTGATACACAAGGAGACAATGACATTAATAAACCTATTATGTTTCAATCCCAAGTCTCTGATTAAGAAAAGAAAAGAGCTAGTCGAGATTCAGCAAGTCGGTGGAAGCTGCTGCTGCTCCCAGAGCTGAAAACTCTCTATGAGGAGCAAGGCTTCCATGATGATGTCTCCACGTTAATTCTTTATTTCAGTTTCTTACATAATTTGAGCATGTGCAACAACATCTTTTATGTCATGTCTTGATTTTGGTGAATCATTTGGTAGAGAAGTATGTTTGCAAAGTCAGCGATTGGTGTTCAAAGTCCAGGGAAAGTGTATGCTTGTTTATATGAACATGTATATTTGTATATGTTCTCATGGGTCAGGACTATATTGTTTTGTGATTGGTCAATTCACCAATTAAGTTTTTTGTGCTGTATGTGGATTTTGTGGAGTCTGTATGTTGGTGTGTATGTACAGATATATAGAAACATAGAAATGTGGGTGTGTCCGTGTGTGTGTGTGTGTTTGTGTGTGTTTGTGGTCGCACAATGCTTTGATATTGTTTTCCTCTACTTTGGAAATATTTGTAAAAATGTAAATACATATTTTAGCTTTTCTAAGCACAGTAAATAAATATTTTTAATTTTATTTTTCTTAGAAACAATAATTAAGCAAATATTGTTTTGATATTGTTGCTTTTATATTGATATTGTTTTCTGTAATTTGTAAATATTTAAAAACATACTTTACTCTTTCTAAGCACAGTAAATAAATATTTTTAATTACATGTTACTTAAAAATAAGCAAATAACCGTGTGTGCTTCTTGTCTGTTATGTATCGTTCTTCAGCTCAAAAGCTGGTCTTGACATCTTAAGGTCATGGATTTGATTCCCACAAATCATTTAGGTTTAAAAAAAAATTGTAATGCGACACGCTATGTCTGGTGTAAGCGTCAAGCCGTAATGAAGGTGATACTTCGGTATTTAAATGGCTTGAGTAATGATTGAATGTTAGGAAAGTTAAGCCATTCATGAGGTTGTGACCAAGAGGAACTCATTGGGTTAAACATTACCCGACGTGTTCCTCTTTTACAGTCTACTTCCTAGCAGGACCGAAACAATAATTTTTCAACTTCCCTTTATTTGACAGAAAAATGTAGGTGACGTCTCATAAAACGTCTTTTGTTTCAATCAGCTTCCACTTCTACAAAGGAACGATGGGGATTCTGACATTGATCGTGCTGCCTATAAACTAGTAAATTCTGCTTTACAGCTCACCAACTTCCTCGACTATAGAACCTGTACCAATGCTGTGGTTTACTGCTTGGAAACGATCAAAAACAACATTAGTCTCAGCGTTCGGACTGCAGAAGACCTGTAGGACACTGAAGACGCATTTGCACTCCAACAGCAGAACACGTCCTCCGGTGTTCACGAGTGGGGGCCAAGACCGAGGGGCTTACTGTAGATCAGCCCTGTGATCTCTTTACGTTGTAGAGATGATTAGCCAGTCAAAGGACCGAGTCATGTCCCCTACAGCTAAACAAGACCTGTCTCGGTGCCACACACACACACACACACACACACACACACACACACACAACTACAAGTGATTCTACACTATAGCTGACGCATTATGATATTTGTGACATGCTTTAAAAATTCCGCAAACAGGTTTGATTTTTCAAGATTTTTAAGGTTTTTCTTCGAAACTCCTAGTGCAAGTGTAGGAACATAATTTTTAGCTTAAGCTGTGTAAAAAATCCAACCAAACTAACCACAACAACAACAACAACAGCAAAAATCAAACAAATAAAACTAAATCAACAAATAAACATTGTTCCTGTAGAATAATTCACACTAAAAAAATGCACTTTGGTCACATTACTGCCGATTGGTCGCCCACCAATCCAGAGTGTGTCCCGTAGCTGGGCCCACGTAGCTGTTCCCACGGCCCAGAAATGGAAAAGCAGTATAATTTCTATACCTAAATAATTTCTGGGATGGTTTCTGTATGTCAGAAGATGTTCCTATCAATTCTGCACAGCTTTGTGGATCAGGAACAGCTCTTGTTTGCTCCTCAACGGCTCTGCCAGGTGAGAAGTTTTCCCAAGATTCTCATCCATGGGAGCCACACAGTTCCCAGCTCCCTTTCTATTAAATGTGTTAAATACGCTGTTATTAAATGCAGACACTTGACCAGAGAATAAGATGTCTCACTCTTCCGCCGCTACTCAATATGGCCAGCTTCGTGCTGAGATGAAGTATTAAACAAAAGTATGGCTTGATCCACTAAACTTGTAATGATGGATTAAGTAGACGTGTTTATGCTGTAACCAACTAACTTAGCAGGTATGAGTTTTGATAGCGAGATTACTAACACAAAAATGTGCCTCTTTAGCACTTAAAAGTAAAATAGATAGATAGAAATTGTAACTTTTATAATTCGTTATTTACATCATTTGTTCATGTAAAAATATACATACAGTATACACACACAGTCAAGAAACCTCCATCTATTCATCCCTCCATCCTTCCATCCAGTACTTTTTAGGGTTCCTGAAATTATTGTGATCAAACTTTGTCTAAACCTGGAGACCTTTCTGTACAGTGCAGTACAGTACAGTAATTCCACCCCTCCTCCCATCTTTCTCCTGGGGCAAGATCATAAGAAGGGAGGGGGAAGAGAATAGGAGATAAAAAAATCCTACCCAAGTGCTTTTGGCCAGAGCTCTTTCTCCTTCTCCTTCTCCCTCCCCGAGGGGCACAGCCTTCAGGGGTCATTTGTTTGATTATGCTGACTGTCCCCAGCCTCGGCAGTACACAATAAAGGCCTGACATAGCAGCCTGCTTGCCTTCTGTGTCCTGCAGATACTCATCACGAGTGTCAGGACATACCAAGGTTAGTGGTCACTGGGACGGCGCTCATAGGCGAAGGGCTTGCCAAACGCACTTGGCTGATGAATGAATGTCACATGGAATGGAGGGGGTGAGAAAAAAAAAGAGTGGGGGGATTACAAAGGTTACTGATGTCCAACCTTCCCAACACCCCAACTCACAGCAGACCCCTTCCTTGGTTTTTTCACACTTTTACAAGTCTTCTGCTTTCGGGAAAGCTGGGGAAAACAGCTAAAAAATTGCTCGCGATGAAAAGGAAAGCTGTAGAGGTGCCTTTCTCAACCTCTCAGATGGGAGAACATCTATGTTAGAGACTCCCAAACTCCCTTTAAGGCAAGTGTGTGAACTCAAAGGCTGTCTTGGTAATGCGCTCGGCCATTTCTTTGTATGATGGTAAATCGCCATGTAATCTGTTTCACGCCGACAGTTCCGTTGATGTTTTAAGCAATAATTAAAGGTGACAGCAGTTTTGCATTCATGATTTGTAAAATCCACTTGTAAGCATATTTTACTTTATCAAAATAATTCTATTTGTAATATATACGCTATTAAGAATATTTATTCTTTAATAAAAAATTTTGTGTTCAAAATACGTGTTTTTGTTTGTTGAACAAGTCATGCTGCAATTGCTTTTAGTATCTGGATCTGAATTTTACTTTTGCTTGTGTGGACACACACACACACACACACACACACACACACACTTTTTAATTAGTATCTTTCATTTAAATTGTTGTACAATACTAAATGAGATTTGCTCTTTTACCTGACTTAAATCCCAAGAAATGACCAAGTATTTTCTACAGTGCAATTTATACAAAACGTAGAATATAAACAATTTTAACCCAAGACAGCGTTGTAAACAATACATTTTTAAGGATTATATTATGTCCTACAGATTATTACATATATGCAGGTTTACTGCTCATATCGTGTAAAGTGTTACTATGATCAACTTTTACACGAGGAAAAGCCCAAGAGGGCAGCAAGGCTGAAATATTCCTGTGAGGAATTTCTCCAACTCATTTTTTTTCCATAAAAGGACAGTAAAATGCTGACTAGTGAAGAAGACAATGTCAAGGAGAAAAGGGTATTGGTATTTTGGATCCTCCTGACTGCTCGCCTTGGAAAGAGAGAGCGAGTCAGAGAAAAAGAGGAAGAGAGTGATAGAGAGAGAGAGAGAGAGAGAGAGAGAGAGAGAGAGAGTTATTCTTGTCACAAACCCTTTTGTCTGCATCTGCTGACTGCTTGCCCATAGCCAGCAGCATGCTTTAACTGTTTTGTCACCTCCTCGCCTCACACGGATCAGCTGTTGTTCTTTTGTTACGGCTATTGTGTGGGCTAAGCCTCTAAGGCCGCTCTGCTGCGCGGTAAACACAGCTGAAGCACACGGCAGACAATTCCACATCAATATTTCATATGCCCTCTTTAGGACTTCAGATTCACCCGCGATAAAAGTAAAAGACCCGCAATGTCTGGTGCCGGTTAAGCGACATGTGAAGGCCACGGAGAAGAAGAGTCTAAGTGATTACCTTTAAGTACTGTACCTGTTTGCTTAAATATCTATGATCACTGCTCTTTTTTTCTTTAAACAGGAAAGTCATGGAAATTCATGGTTTTTACCAGTGATGCTCAACTTTTTGTCAAGATTTTGCTCAAGATTTGTCACATTGATTCTCAGACAGAATGAAGACGATGGTCTGTAATTTGAGAATGTGGCGCAGCTTTTGAGAAAGTTTGGAATGTTCACTGGAGAGAGTTCAGCATATAACTAGTAGACATATAGATGAAATAGGTAGAGATAGTTAACTTAAATAATCTAAAATCTAAAATATTCTAAACCATAATAGACTTAAGCACGATATGTGTATAAGAACATGTGACCCCATAACAAGGATCTGTCCCGTGGACTGTATGTTTGCTATCACTAGCTGTTTTAGGCAAAACGTAAATGTATTGGGTCACAAATAGCAGTAATTTAATGTAAAATGTAAATATTCCAATACAGTAAAATTGACTGAGTTGATTTCAGCGCTTCGTATATTTAAGCCTCAGAAGACGGATTGCTTAAAAAACACTTGAGGGCAAAATGTAACTAAGATTATTCGGTCTTCAGCTCTGGATCGTTTAAAATTACTGTGAAAAGTGTTTTTTTTTTTTTTCAAGTATCATTACAAATAGCTGGCCGATGGTTTTTTGCCTCCCAGCTCGATCGGCTTTCTGGCAGCAATGCATTCTCAGCTTAGCTGTTGCCAAGGATGAGAGGACACTGAGAGCGTCTTATGAAAAGAGGGATATTATATCACCCCTCCGCTGAGAAACACAAGACATCAGGTGAAAGAGAGGAGGGGACATGGAGGGCAGTCGCCATCACCGGTACTTCAACCAGCATTCATTCACCCCGCTGCGTGTGCACTTGGACCCTCTATACAAACTGCCCCTAAATCTACTTTGTTTGTTGGGTAAATATTGATCGAGGAGAGACTTACCTCCTGATAACGGTCTAACAAATCAAGGACGGTGTGGGGAGGCGAGGGAGGGGGTGTGTTTGCGTGTGTGGGAAATGTCATGGACGGCAACCGCAGACGAAGACGTGCTCTGTGAAACTTTTGTATCTCGACGTGGGGAAGCGAAAACCCCTGGCCGACTCTCTGTCCCTGCTTGGGAGGAAAGTCCTTACTGAAGTTAATCATTAAAGAGGAAGAGTCGACTTTCTCTCTCATCGCGGCTTCTGTCTGATACGGCCTCGGTTTGGAGCTGGTGTATCTTACTGTTTGTATTTGCTCAGGTCGAGTCATCCAGTCAAAGGTGATAAATTCACCTGCTGACTGGGAAGATTTCTCAGAGATTGCTGAGAAGAGTGAGAAAAGTGAAAAAAAAAAAACAAAAAAAAAATACATTTCTATAATCAAAATGGGGGACAGTTATGCACAGAAGATGGGGCAAGATTGTTAATGTGCAGGCATGACGTGTCTAGTTGTGTTCTCATATTTACACCAAAGTATTGGACAAAATAAAAAGTTTTGATTCACACACATTTCTATGTCTTAGTGGGGACCTTTGGCATTTTGAGGGGACCTTTGGCCGGTCCTCATAACTTTGAAGGCCTTTTTGAAAGTGAAGTTGCTATTTTACGATACAATTGGTTGCGATTAAAGTAGGAGTCACACCTTATAGTTGTGATGGTTAAGGTTAGGGTAAAGCGGCCGGCAGGGGATATTTTGTCCCATTGATGTATGTGAGAAAGTGTCCTTAAAATAGCTCTTAAAACGCTTACTTTGTTAGTTTGAGTAAGAACTAAGCTCCTAAACATCTGAGGAGCTTGCGTGGAACTAGAGGTTGCAGGTTTTTTTGAGAGATAATGGATTGACAGAGCGCAAACAAGTCTCAAGGCCATGGGGGCTGAAAGCGTAAGAGTCCACCCCCTTCCCACTCAGCCCACCCACTCCCTCTCAGTTTCTCCTGTGCTTGTCTGAGAATATGGGAGCAAGACTTCAAAAGAACAACATCCCCCTGAATGAGAAACGCTACACTAAATGCTGGACATTTGGCTCCGGCCAATCAATACCACATAGAAAGCAAAACCTTGCAGCTTGATAAACTCTTGGCTGGCGCGTCAATCCGGCAAACAGATTGCATGTTTCCCTGTCTGATAAAGAATCTTTCAAAACCCACTGTGATGCAACTGAGCTCCGCAAACTTTCCCGACAACCTTGAAGCACACGTAGGTTCTCACTGCAAACGCTGGGCAAACAAGTGCACGCTTGCTGCTGATTCTGCACCGGCCTTGATGAAAACTATTTTTCATACTTAAGAAAACTTTGAGCAAGCACCATATGCCCATTTCTCAAGGCATGCTGGCAGCTCGTGTGAGCAGATATATTTACGTTCACCTTTAAATAAGGTCGTTTTGTTTCCGCAGCCTTGAAACAAGACCTCAACAAAAAATATACACAATATGGTTATCGTTTACAGCCATATCTTTTATATGGCAGTATAGCTTAATAAAATTTTATCCCAACAAATAAGTAGCAAACATTATTGAATTTGATTTCGGTAAATGCAATTTAGTCCTTGTAATCTCTGTGATTCTATATTTTTCTCTGTCTGTTTATAAAAACACACACACACACACACACAACACACTCACGCACACAGTGATTTAGAGGGCGAACTATGCCAGAATGCTCACTTATGCATGAACAACACTCTTTAAACGTTCTCTGTCATAACGCTTACTAAAGCAAACAACGCAATAATGACATGTGCACTTCAAATTCAGGGGCAGTGGGTCTGACCTAGAGGAGGGTCCGGGTTCAAACCCGCTCGGGCTAAAGGTTATGAAGTCATTTGTGTCGAATTGCTGTTGAACCATATGAAAGAAGAGAGTGTTTGAGGGAGGGAAAGAGAGAAAGAGGGACATCTGGAGGAGAAGGAGGGGGTAGAGGGAGGACAGAATGGCCTAAGGACTGGAGCAGGCAGGAGGAGGAGAAAGGCAGCTTGGAGTTGGGTCTTTCTTGTCTGGCTGAAGAAAGGATCTGGCACCGAGACTAATGAAGAGAAGAGGGAGGGAGACAGAGATGGGGAGGTGTGTGGGAGACGTGCCAGGGTTTGGTGAAAGCAGTGCATGAGTGCTACAGATGTGTTCGAACCCCCTGGAGCAAAATAATGACATAATCACCAGTGGTGTCACTGAGCAGACTGCACACAAGGTGACAAGGGAGAACATGGAAGGAGTCTGTGCACAAGGAACCGCTCTTCAAGCCCATCCAAGAACTTTCCATCCAAATCTATTTTCTGGGAGCTGCACAGACTGACCGGCAGGTGTTTCTCGGTTAGTGCCACTTCAAGAACTTATCTCAGGGAGGAAGGAGTTTAAGCAACCTCGCAGGCACTTTCGAAGCTACTTAACGCCCTGTTTATGTTCTGTCACAGGTCCCTTCCTGACAACAGAATTCCAGCTCGTGGGAGCCAGCACTTAATGCTGAGAGGCAATTAGAGGAAGTGGATATTCAGCGCCACAATGTCACACTTTAGGGCAGGAAGCATGTGACGCTTGGTGGGACACGTTCAAGTTCGTTCTGCAAACTTGACCTATAAATACCTGCGTTAAGATTAGGGGAAAGGAAGTCTTGGAAAGAATGATTTTCCATGTACAGTAGCCTCCCGCTACTGAAGTATGCCAATTGGGAGGTGGGTATTTTAAATTGGCCACTCCCAAACGTCAAAGAAATCAACCTCAAGCAACATAAGAAGTCAATCATGAGCAAGACCATCTTAAAACAAAATGTCTCAGTAAGTGTTGAAGCACGGAAATACAATAAAAGTGAAGGCCAATCTAAAGGTTTGGGAGCATAGTGAAGAGATCCGAAAACAGTTTACTGGGATTCAATAGATTCAGAGCTACAGTAAAGCTAGTCTGTTGTGATTCTCTGATCTCTTGCACACACTTCCCGTCTCTCTCGCGTATTTTGGATACCTTCTGCTTGTCTCTCACTTGTCTCCCGTTTTTCTGCCCCTCTCTAGCGAGCGTCTGATCTCTTCTTTTCACTCTTGCGTATTCTGTCCTCTCTCGTGAAAGTCTGATCTACAAGAAGCACTTCTTGTCTCTGTCTCTCACTCCCGTATTTCGAATCACTTTTGCAAGCTTCTGGTCCTTTATTGCATGTGTCTGATCTCTCTTGCACACTTCTGGCCACTCTCCCGTATTTCAGATCTCTTTCGCAAACGTCTGGTCCTCAATTGTGAGTGTCTGATCTCTCTTGCGGGTGCCAAATCTGTTTTCCGTTGACAAACACTTATCTACTTCTGCCCGTCATACAAAACCAGAAGTTTCAAAATCTTCAAACCCAGGAATTTAAGGATATTGGTAACCAACAGGGCGCGTAGTTAAGCTGAAAGCTACCGTTAAAAAACTTTCTTAAGCGGCTTGATTTGTTTCTTGCACAGCTAAGTCAAACTGCATTCACCTAATGAAGCCATTCTGTGATTTATTTTGTGTGAGTGCGGTTGGTTTGTTTGGCTGAAGCTGAAGACTGCAGGGCTTAGTCCCTCTGTGCAACTCAGTGACCATTAATAAGTCATTTTGTGTGGAAAAAAGAAACATGGCCCGAAAGCATCACAGATTCTTATCTAAATTCTGTCTCTGTTTCTCTAAGTAATATACAATACAGTGCGCCTGGAGCGGTTTGGCATTAAGTTCCTCTAAACAGCCATCACCAGCCGTTTAGGCTGAAAAAAAAAANAGCGGTTTGGCATTAAGTTCCTCTAAACAGCCATCACCAGCCGTTTAGGCTAAAAAAAAAAAAAACAACAACATAAAACCTCTTTGTGTTTGGGGAGTGAAGCAGTTTAAAGTCTGAGCCGTCGCTGTACCTGCCATTATGAATTAGAAAATGTCATCTCCTTGTTGATGTTGCTATTTGTGCTATTAATGAACAAAAGATAAGTCTTTAATGCAGATTTGATGGCAGAGATTACACTGTCCCCTGGTAAGTACAGTCAAGGCCATTAAATGTAATGTGCTGTACTGTAGCGTTCTCCAGGTCACCTCCGCTAATGATTAACCAACACACCAAGGAAGTCTGGTTCCCACAAGCGGAGCATGAGAAGCGATCCCACCGCCACCTCTCCGCATCCACCGAGATACGGGAATAAACCTACAGATAACATAAAACGGATGCTGCCAGACGAAGAGAAGAAGAAAAGGGCGCCATATCTGCTCGTCTAATTTTAACATGCTGCCTTAAGTGCATCATGGTCCATTCAATAAAGGCATAAAGAGTGTGAGGCTTATTCTATCAGTGCGCTCAATGGGACCAGAACCCAAGTGTCGTCCTATAACCAGATTACTGGAGCTCCTCTGACGTGAAGCATAGCAATAACTAAGCTAATATGATGGGAGTTTGTTTTCATAGGGGTCTATTACTTTCAACTGGGGACAGTTTAGCGAGATGAGGGGCTGTCAAGCGCCACATTTAGAGCAACACTGCGGTGAGAGAACCAGGAAACGGTTTAGCCCTTATCCATCAGCTCTCCAGTGATGAATCGATTCTGCGGAGTGTGAGGTAGGAACTAGGCATTTTATTCGAAAGAAAAAATGGGCAGTGGTGGCCTAGTGATCGAGAGTTATACTAGTGACTAAATGTTGTTGGCTGGATTGCGAGGCTCCGCCCCTGCTCGTTCCTGGATTGCACGGCTGCAAATTCAAATTTCGAGGCCCATGGTGTTGTTTTTACAGTAGCGTCATTAATGAAGACTTATTTCCCACTGTCACATTTTAGATGCAACACCAAGTGAAAACTTTGTCTTGTTATGAAACATCTGATGCTTTATGGAATAATTATTAAAGACAGATATTGGCTTCTGACAGCCGTTCTGGCAAAATGGGTACGGTAAATTATATCCAGGCATCTTTTTCACTCATTCATGCATTCTTAAAACCGATCTAAGTCACTTAATATGTTTTATTCTTATTTAGCAGGCATGCAACTGCAATAAAAGAAGGAACAGACCGGTCCTGATATTACCCGGTTGTATTTACAGGCAATTTTAAAATTATCTTCGAGAAATACACTGAACCTTGAGTCGCTTTGGATAGAAGCGTAAAAAATTTGTACTTTTCAACATCCATCAGATTAGATCCGTGTCAGTCCATCAGACAGTATGATCTAATTAGAGAGAGGAAGATGATTGTGACCCAAGAGCCCTTGAAGACAATAGTCTCCATCATCTGACCACAGTGACTCTTGATATCACATGACGGGCCAAGGGTTCACCACAGAACACTTATTGTGAGGGTGCCATCCCCGCTGCATGTGAGCTTGCCATTCAAAGGGTGCACCAAGTCAGACATTGTCTTGAGGCTGGTGCCCAGTTTCATTCAACAGTCTCAGATTTTCCTCAAGAGGATCGTTTAAATAAATAAATAAATAACAAAATAGGTTCCTTGATGTTAAAAACAAAAACAAAACAAAAACAATAATAATTTGTGATTCATTCATTTAAATAAAAAAAAAAATTATATTAAAAAAAAAAAACAAAAAAAACTTTAAGATAATTAAATAAACAAAGATCTAATTAAAAAGAGATTATTTTAAAAACTATAATGGAATTATGAAATATAAAAATGCAAGCATACATTTGCATCACTGCGAGTGACGTGGCAATATCTGTTTCTATAATTTGAAATTGACATTTCTTGAAAAAATGAAATTGAAAAAAATGTTGTCAGTATTAGTATTTTTTTTATTATTCTTTTTAAATTAAATTATTATTATTTAATACAAGTTATTCAGTGCATAAAGATCAAATCTTATGCGGCCAGCAAAGCCATGCTGATTGCACCAAAGTACCTCTGAAAGGCTACTCAAAATCCATCCTTTACACATCCAGCATCATCTCCAGCACCGTCCACAGCTTTCCGTGCGTTCTAACGGCAGCGTGAGGTGATCCGGCAGACCACATCGCAGGTCAGTGTAAGGTCAGAGAGGAAGAAGTGAAACTGGAGCCCGTTTCTAAGATGTGCTAGTGTAGCGTAGCGCAAGCTAGCAGCTCAGAGATAAACAAGAGTAAACTAGCCCTCCGTGGGAGAGCCAGTGTGTGGACCAGGGAGGCCAGGACCTCCTGGCAGTCACGATGGCAGCTCTCTACGCTCTTATTGATAACCTTCTTTTCTCATGAGGCTAGGGAGATAATACGCTCCTGGAACAAGGGTAAAGGGAGATGAATGTTAGACAATAGACGGTCACAGTAAAGGGACCATCCGCACAGTCTTTGAACTTTTCCCCGTCTCCAAAGGACAATTAATAATGAAGGCCTTTGGGGTAGGTCACACCAGGCATGGACAAGAGGAGACGAGAGAAGAAACAAAAGGGAAGAAAAACCTGGAGAAGGGGGCGACGTGATAGATAATTGATCTTTTTTTAGTGGGGAGGCTGCGACAGATTCAAGTAGCTTAGCATCCTTTACCCGGTGAGCTTATTGTACTGAGCGTGAATTTTTTTTAAAATATTAACACACTTT
>SOMO01000143.1:275346-288487 GCA_028128575.1 Paedocypris carbunculus
TTTTTTTTTTTTTCCCTCTCTACAGTTTTTGTACTTGGTCTGCCAAGATGTAAGTGAATTGTCAAGATGCATCATTATTTTTTTTGAAAAAAATCCTTAGTTTCATAAAATATGTTTCTCTTGACATCATTTCCAGTGCGGTTCTAAGAACACCAAATTCAATGCTTCCCATGGGACACCTCATCCTGTTATTCTCCACCGCCACAGAAACCCTCCATATCCAATGGGCACGCTCAAAAGATTCATAAAACAAATCAGCCTGACGTCCGTAATGTGTCCGGGCAGCAGTTGACTCAGAACAAGTGTGTACGTACGGGTGAGATCATTTCACACACTCTTGCTCACGGGCCTGTGAAAGATTATTCCTCCGCTGACAGAGATCCCTCTCTCCAAGACACCGGGGGAAGACTTGACCTGTCAATCTGCACGTTTCCTCTGTTGGCCACAGACAATACAGGCTTTCACACATGCCTCTCCGACCTGGTGGGTCACTACTTAGACGGGTTCTATACATTCTAAGCCCCCCCGGCCCACCCTTAGACACAGCGTGCACTTAGATTGTGAATCTGGGAAAAGTTGAGCTCTATAGGGGGGAAGTAAGCCAAGTGGCCCAGTGGGTTACTTGATATTCAGCTGTTAATGGTACACGGTATGCTGGAAGTTTAAAGAGAGCCTGTGAGGCTAAAATAATTTCCCTGACCTATAGCTGACCTTACTGGAGCTGTCCTGCTGAAACGTAAATGCCTCTCACCCGACAGGGCCACACGAGCCCCCCTCGCCACCACTCATACTTGCTTTGACTGCTCATAATCAGTATCACACCATCTTCCTGCTAATACTCCTCTTAACCTTTGACCTCATCCTATTTAGCCCGCACTGTCTACTGTAGCCAGGCCGAGGAACAACCTTTCCATGGACAACGTGAAGAGATTTATGATAATTATATTGTGTAGGGATGCAAGGGGCGAGGTGTAAAAGATGAACAAGTACTTTGATAGTAAATCACATTAGAATAAAACCCATTACAAGCCCAGGCGTGGGGGCTTCTGAACTACTCTAAATGATAAACGTGATATAGAGTGATTACTTCAAAAAAATAAATAAAAAACAAACAAGTATCAAATGTGGAAAAAGGGGGACAAAGGTATTACTCATTACATAAGAATGATGACAGGATTGATATAGGTTCTTGTAGCTGGATTAAGCTCCAATAAAATAATATCTAGGGAATATTGCTGAACTACCTGTTTGAAGCAATGCATTCACTTTATATTAATAATTATCAATGAAAAATATTTTTAAATTATTTTTAATTATTTAAAAATATATATATTTTTAAATATCATTATTTAATGCAACAACAACAACAACAACAACAGCAATATTACTATATAAAAATAACACAGGTACTAGTCATTTATGTATTTCTTATTTCTTAAAATATTAATAACTTTTGATAATATAAAAATAAAGTAAAACAAATATTAATAGTATACCCACACAAAAAATAAATATTTATTATTTCATTATCATTGAACAATTTAAATCAAGTATTATCTATTTAGTAAATATAATTTTTTTTTTCATTTAGTAATCCATTAATACCTTTGTTAAAAGGCAGAATGTTGCTTTTTAATCACCTGATTAAAGACAAATTTGACAAAACAGTTGTCAAGTCAACCCATTTCCCACAGTCCTTATTTTCTTATATAGATCCCTTCATAATGGCGCCTAAACGTCTTTAACCACTAATTCCTGTAACTTTGTGGGCTTACACCACTGTAATTAGTCCATAATTTATGCTTAATTCCCTTACATACATACTAGTTGATCCAATAAACACATGCCGTCCATTGTTCCCCTCTGCTTAAGCAGCCCTGGAAAACCATTTCTCCCAGGAAACTGACCTTGTTTTAGAAAATGTTAATTTAATGCGCTCGGAATTTTACAGCCTTGTTTAAGGGGGTTATTGGGGCGTCTGTATAGTTTTAAGTTTGATTACATTTCTTAACTGTGAATTTGATTTCAAAATCAGAATTTTTGCACGGTTTTGATGAAAGCTGGGTGAAGGCTTTTATCCAGAGGGAAACGCTTGGAATAAGCCTTTTATTTCACTCTACTATACTACTTTTTACATTATTTTAAGTATATTATGTCAATAGCTAGCCAAATCATTATTTTCATTCTAAACTAGACGTAAACATACAAATAACTTTATTTATTTATGAAAAAAAATAATGACGTTTCTCAATATTTCATCTTTTTCTGACACAATTCACACCAGTTTTTGGTTTAAGTTCAAGTGCTAACAATAAGCATTGAAGGGCGGTGGGTTCTCATGAGTATTAAGCTGTTGGCAGATTTAGATGGATGCAACAGAAGCATGTGTGTGAGGATGAGGTGGTCACCCTGGACCCAGCACAGGGGCAGCTGGGAGTGAGAGGACCCTGCTCTCATTTAAATAATGTGCCCTGAATCTGTCACATTATTTCTCCTCCGTATGCTCGCTGTATGACGCATCAACAACAAATTAAGTTGTAAATAAAAGACAATCGCCGCCATTGTTTTGTTTGTGTTGTTGTGCTCCATTTTGTTTGTTGCCTCCCTCCTCCTCCCCGTCCCCTCTTGCTTTGGCTTGTCCGCCTCGGCAGGACCGCTCATTTTCTCCGCTCTTATCACCCTCAGCCTCTCATGTGAACGGGCCGCGACAACTCTTTCGGTTGGGAATGGGAACTCTTGGGAAAAAAAAATACCATCCCGACCAGTTAACAAGAACAGGGACTGGCTTGTCTTAGCTCATGTTTGAACTGAAAGTTGCTTGAGGACCAAAAAAAAAATGGAAAAAACCCACAATGAGCATTTTAAAGAAAAGCGTAATTGAGTGAAAGGGAAAGTGGGAAAGCTTGTGTTATAGTGGTTCTCCTCGAAGAGATTAAGGCCAGTTATTTTAATTGAGGGTGGAGTGGAGGGGGAGATGGCCGTCTGTTTGGGACCCATCTGGACTAGTGGGACATCGCGACTTCACACGACATGCAACGGTCAACGGCAAGCTCACCTTCACGTCGGAGAAAAACATCTTCAGCATGTTGGAGCTGGGGTAGCGTGTGTAGAAGAACATCAGCTTGGCTTTCTTCAGGTGGTTCGGAGAAAGCCCTTCTTGGATTTGGACAAAAAGGGTCAAGGAAATAAAATCACATGTTTTTCTAATCACCCGCAATATTCTCGATGACTCGAGGTTTATGATTTAATTCGGGCTTAGGCAACCCTCTCATCCCAAATCGCCACGGAAGCAGAGCGCCTGCTCAAATCCTAATCATTTCAGCGTCACATTAGCACCACAGACTCCCAGTCATTGTAGCTTCCCGAGTCAATAAATGTCTGCTTATCCCAATAAAAACTCTATTTATCTGGAGGTGGCAGTGCCCTCTAGATTGGTAAACAGAGGGCAGCTGAGAGGAGTCCCAGGAGGGACCGTGGCTAACCAGAGCCCATCTACCCATTACAATTAGCCCCAACCCCCAGCCCTGAGCCTCCTGGCACGGCCCCCGCTCTGCCAGTTAGGCCGGCTTTAGCCACATCTGCGCTCCAGACTGGCCCAGCCATTTCCTCTGCAAATTAACGGCTTTATAATTTATCAAAAATGAAGATGCATGTGGGGCTAAATCAATGGGTCCCCACAAGGTCAATTAAGAAGCTCACCCAGCACTCGCCGTCCCCATACACAGCGAAGCATGTCCCCATCATGGCTGCTCAGACGGAAAGCTTAAGGTCACGTCAAGCGCGATGTCTGGGGCAATCGATCCGGAGCTGTGCATGATCTCTTCTGAAAAATGGACTATTCACAGACTCTTCAGAGATGGTTTGCGTGTAGATTGACATCTTTGCCAAGAGAGGAGGAGTGGAGGAGAACCCTAGGTGACCTCCATTAGGCTGATAGGGAAGACCAAAAGAGCATTACTCTCTTCCCTACCATCTGTCATAATGCATACAGCAAATAACAGCAGTGAATGACAGCGAGGGAGGGCGAGAGAGAGAGAGTTAAGCTGTCTTTTTCACAACAAGTATGATTTTTCAAGGACCAAACGGCTTATTTAAAAAAAAAAAAAAAACCCAGGTAACCTGTGACCACTTTTTAAAATTGCATCTTCACGAACAACAGACTGACAGACCACTGCGTTGGAGTGTGGTAAACACCTTCGGCGGTTTATTTTTCTCTTCAGGAGATTAATCACATTGAGATGCTCTTTAATCTAATGGACGTTGAACGTAGAAATTGCAGAGGAAGTGTTCACGGAATTGCTGCGGCCAAACCGCGTATTTACAGAACGATGATCACATCAGCTAAGCCCACCGGCTCTGCTAACATCCATAAAACGCAGGTATATCATCACAAGACGCTGCTCACTTTTAAATTAAACAAGCAATCTCAGGTCTCAGGTACAACTCGGATTTGCCGAGGTCGCTTCCAAGAAACAAACAGCTGTTTCTAGGATACCTAAATATGCGAAACGACAAAACAGAGTGTAAACACGGGCCCTCAGTGTAAAACAAGCCGGTCAACATCAATGAAGGACATAATGCAAACATGAATATGAAGCATTTCAAGGGAGGAGAAAAATGGGACAGCTGTGGTTTATAGCCAACGGAGATACTACATAAACAACACCAGCATCATCGGTCTCTTTAAGGCCCGGTTTTGTGTTAAGCGTGTTGCATGTAAGAGAGACAATAACTAGTGAAATATGATCCAACAGCCAGGTGTAAGGAGAGAAAGGAGGACATCGGGATGTTAAATCCATAAATTAATGCTAGACATCTGTTCGGCAATATGAAAGATTAGGCCAACAAATGCACAACAGAGACTTCAGCATCTACTTAGCACCGGCGATGGAAGCCGCTCGATTGTCAGACGAATCTCTTTTGACATTAAACTGACGAAACGTCGGATTTTTCCAGCGGGGCGATTTTGAAACCGAGAAGTCTTTTATAAAACCACTTTGGCCAACGAGCTTGAAAAGTGATCTGTGCACTGTCTTCGCAGGTTTTCTTTGCTCCGGTTTAATTGACGAAACCTGAATCTGGAGGCAAACGCTGCCTCAGCACTTGAGGATACAGCCATCACAACTGTGGACCTCTGTCCTCGTCTAGAATATTAGACATGCAAACTGGTTTCACCTGCTGCCCACCCCCATCCCATCCTCACTACGCCCTGTGCCAGAGCTGTTCGGCCTCTCTATATGCAAATGATGGGGGAAACTGAACAAGGCTATTTTTCTTGAGATGCAAAGAGAGCACGTGACAAGGAAGATCATGCCGGCCAGGGATGAAGATAATTGGCTGCTTGTTTCTTCTAGAATTTGAATAGAAATTCATATTTGATTAAACACCCTATTTTGCAAATATCGAGACGTTGTTGTTCAGGTACCAACTGTGCAGGTGTGCAAGTCTCCGTACGGAAACGAGAGACTCCATTTCTTTTGCTATTTTTAGACTTTTGATTATTCTGCAAATTGATTGCAATTTAAAACTCGGATTTCACCTATCGCTTTGGATTTGATGCAAAGATCGAGCAAAAGAATAGGCTGAAAGAAAAAAAAATCTGTGACCCGCAAACACCTGTTCACACCAAAGGAACATGATTAAAAGAAAAGACCCACTGCCAGGCAACAGCTACCAGCGCAGGACACTGACAAGTTTTAATGATTTTTAAATTATTGTTTTATTAATAAATGATTATTATTATTATTATTATTATTATTAATAATAATAATAATAAAAAAAAAACATTTTAATTCTTTATCTTCTATAGAGCACCAAAAAATTTATATAAATTTTTCTGAAATATATAAACATAATTATACATTATAAATTACAAGTCAGAAAAAATGTCTTATTTTAGGTTCTTCAAAGTGAAGTCAAAGTCGTCCAAATTAAGGGGTTAATTACTGCTTTGCAGACTAGTGGCATTTTCTTGATGAGAGTGAAATCTTGAACTCGTTCAAGACGATTGGAAGTTTGGTGATTTCAGACGACGACCTCTTGAAGCTCATCATGAAAATGTGTTCACTTTGATGACTGCTATACACACTCTTGGCATTTTCTTGATGAGTATTTTCTTGAGTAAATTAAAGTATTTACTTAATATGTTTTGTATGTGTTCATGTGCGTATACAATTTAAATATCATAAATAAAGCCAGAAAATAAGAAAATGCAGAAATTGTTTGATACACTTCTAATAAAATGTGCTTTTCGACAAATGTCTCTGTGTCTAACTAAACCAAAAGATATTCAGAAAAAACCCAGTGCTCCTTTACTCACAGACGTCTTTTCCTATTCTTACAAAACAACTTTTTAGGGCCTGCGAGTAAAGGATCCCACTTGTCCTTTTACTTCCTGGCTTTGAAATATGATTTGCTTTGAGCATTTATGTACAAAGTCTTGCATGTGCTATGATGAAAGAGGGGGTTTTATTGTGAGCCTCCCTGTGATAGTGTGAGAACAGAGAAGATGGGAGGTATCTTAGCCACTGCGGGGCCTTTCAGCACTTCGCCATATAGCGCACACTTAAAAGCCTCCGTCCATCCACTGAGCTCTTTTTAATCTTCTAGCTACCAGAAGAGCAGCGATTTAAAACGGGCCGATTAATGGAAATTCATTGAAAATAAGTTTTTCACTTAAGATCTGTCGTTCGTGAATTACAAAAGACATGCCGCTGGCCGAAAGACAACTTTACTCCTGCGCAAAACCAAACAAGCTAGCTTCACAAACAACAACAGAAACGTTCAGCGTATGCATGATTCAAAGGATATTGTACTTCCTGAATACGGAGAGATGTCAGACATGTCTTGAAGGTCTCCACACTCTGACTTAATGAGGGACAGTGAAAGGCCTTCGCTGCCCGGGTGGGTTGGCGAGATGGAACGATGGTGGCCTAGGTGGTTGGACGACATCTTGGTTCGTAGGCTTGTGGTCTCTCTGGACAGATCCAGTGATTCTGGAGAACCCCTGTCCTTGCCAGGGTAAGGCCCAGTGGGGGCGCCTAAGGGGCTCTGGAAAGGGTAGCCCATTAGTGGAAGGGGGAAAGGATGGCGGAAAGAGGGAGGACTGAAGGCCATTGTGGAAGATAAGGGTGAGGGGTGCAGGGAGGGATGGTGATGGTGGACCCCAGGTGTGGGAATAGACCCGCTGTGGTCAGAGGAGTTCTTTCTAACCACCAAAGGCAGAGCTTCTGTTTGGTCATTGGAGCTGGGCACCTGCATGCTGGCAAAAGTGTCCAGAGGATTAGGAATGATGACATCGCCAAAGCACTGCAAGCGTTGGTTGGCAGTGTGGAAGTTGGGGTTCTCTCCATTGACTGCAAACCGATCAGGGGGCATCTGCAGAGGTGGGAAAACCTGAGGAACTGGACGTGGAGGTTTAGCAAACACCTTGACCACCGTGTCCACTACCTGGGACATGGCGGTGTTGAGCTCTTGCTTCAGCGTCTCGGCCAACTGTTTGCCCTCTGCATGCATTGAGGTTGGTCCCTGGCTCTTTCCTCGCGAGCTCTCGTGCTTGGCTTTGTCGCCCTCGTTCATTATTGTCTGTTCGCGGAGAAGTGCTCGTGCTCGGTCAAGGAAATGCCCAGGATCCAAGTCGGACATCTCATTGTCAGAGCGATCAGGGACCGAGTCCTGGGCACGATGGTCCAGGCCATCAGAGCGCATGCTGTCTTCTGAGATGTTTCCGTCTTCGTCGTTCTCCGAGTCAGTGCTGTCGTAGATCTGGTAGAACTTCTCCTGCAGCTGCCGGAGCTGCTTCTGCATGTCTTCTAGCTGCAGCTTCAGCTGGCGACGTTCTTCGTGCTTTTGCTCTTTACGGGCCGAGACAAGCTGCTGGAAACTCTGCTGCTGCTGCTGCGGCAGCTTCTGCTTGCGCTTGTTCTCTCTGTAGTTCTCGCGAGGACTTTGTGGATGAGCTGGTCCCTCACGCTCGTTATCGCTGGTGCGGAGCGTGACGCTTGGAGAATGGCTCATCCCGCGGATGATGTTCTCCACCCGGGCTCGTTTGGCTCGTAGATGCTCGTCCGTTAGCCTTTCCATTTCAAACTGGGTCATGGTGGGCCTGTTGAACGGGGAAAGGCACTCCTGGGGGCTTCCCCGCGAGGAGTTGCTGCAGGCATCCTCCTGCTGGATCTCTGAACCTGTGCTTGACAGGCCGCTGCCTTGGAAATTAGACTCGCTTCCACCGTTTTTGCTTAAGTTGTTTTTCAGAAGCTGGGAGATGATGGTCGCCCCAGGAAAGGGCATCATGGCGTCTTCGTAAGAGTTCGCTCGCTTCAGAAGCTTGCGGAGCACATTGGACTTCTCGCTGTCTGCGTGCTGCACCACCGAGCACTCGATATCCTGGTCGGAACTGTGGGGATTCATGGCACTAAAAAAGGTTGCTTTTCCTCGGGTAAATACCACAGATGCTGGCCCAACAGTCCTCTTCACTCCAATGTCAACTCTTCTTCTCTTGGTTTGTCTGTTTAAGAGGGATGTGCTGTCATGGTCAGGCATCACTGGAACTGTTATTGTGCCATCTTTGAAAGCCTGTCAGCTGGGCACAGCTCAAGAACCCTGGGAACCTGGCCAAAAAGAAAAGAACTGGTGAAAATTTTTCTTTGTAAGTCTAAGTTTCTTGTGCTAGTCAAAAATCATTTTTGAAATAGATTTAATGAAATAATTTGTTAAACTGTTTCACACATGCTGCTTTAAAAAGTTACATTTTTTATTTGTTTAAAACTGCTTTACATTAGTAATACATTTTCATATGTAATCTAAAAATTAGACTATTTATGGTCACATAAATTATATTAGTACAATTATTTGAGAGGCATTTCAAACATTACATTACAGGAAGAAAACGGAAAAACAGGTCTATTTCAGGCACATTGTGATTTAATTTTTTGTGCTTTTAAGACTCTTGGAAATTCTTTTCTAAAAGGAAGTTCTTTGTTACAAAACAGAGAAAAAGGGCCTTCATTTTTGAGGCAAAACTTCACTTAAGTTTTGCCATCATTGTAATACATTTAACAACTTGATATGCGTGTTTCACACTCTGGCGTTGTACAATATATACAAATGCCTAGCCCTACTGTCTTGTAAAATAAAAACTTCTAATTGCTATTTCCAATATAAAACAAATTTCATACACATGCACAATGACTAAAAGCTGAATTTAGCTCAACAAACACTGAATAATACAATAATATCCACAAAATAATAGAAATTTCACAGACAGTAAAAAGACTAAAGATAGAAATACATGCATATAAACTACAGTGACAAATATACAAGATGTTATTCAACAAATTGTAAATTAAGACAAATGTGACACCTTAAACTGCCTGTTACTTAACAATAAAGGCATTAAAGTAGTTAGGAATAGGAGAATTGACAGAAATTACCGTTAGCTATAACCACAAACAGATATCTGACAAGCTAAAGCAAGGGAATATATTTTTACGTGTCTCTGAACTCAGTCTGAGCGCCTTAACGCGCAACTCTTTGAAAATATCTATAAAGTTTGCACTGAAATAAATCTCCGCCAGAATACAACAGCGAAACCACCATGTCAAGGAAAAACATCCAAATAACAGGTTTGACTGTGCAGAGAGCACGCAATTCAAAATTGTATCGGTTATTCTTCACGTGGGATTATCATTACAAATATGAATTTCTCCAAATTCAACGCCTTTTTGAGTACGGAGCGCTGCGTGTCCCCAGCAAGCCAATGTTTCAGGTACCGACTTTAAACTGAATCTATATGTTTTGAATGTGCATCCATGTGCATCGAATTTGCTTCTACTAAACACCTAATCCACACTTGAAGCAAAGCGAATATCGCTGCGCCGAAACCGAAACATGGCTTTGATGAATCTGCCTTAAAGATCAGATAACAACAATTATGATGATGATGAAGTAACGCGTCAAGCTGTAGTGTCAGTAAAAGTCACGGACTCAGTGTAACCATACACTCTTAAAAATAAAGGCTGTTGTGTGGGTCTCTGTAATATAATAGTTGCTGTGAAGAACTTTTCACGCAGTTCTGCTCGGTTCGGCAATTCGGAAAGTTCCTTATGAGCTCCTTGGATCATACTGTTTTTTCTGATCATCTCTTGACTTACGGATTTATGAATCTTATACACGCACACTATGCTTGCGATGCTCCAAAGTCACTATTTGGCATATTGTAAATTACTAAATCTTAAAACCCATTAAAAACTACTTTAAACTACTATAACTGCTCTTTTCAAAATGAGACACTGCGAAGAAAAAGCAGATAAAGTCGATAAAACGACACAAAACTGTAAATGGTTTAATCACCGAAAAAGGCGAGTTCAAATCAGACCGCAACGTATCAGGTCGCGTCTCCAAAGTAATAAAAATCCATCTCGAAAGCCCGCGACACTTTACGAAAACCATACAACGCCAATTCCAAAATGACAAGAGTTTATCGCTAGATGTTACGCACTACTAACACCAACAAATAAAGCGACGATGCGTATCATACATCAAAAGTCATCAATAGAGAAGAAAACTCTGCGCGAGCGCGAATGACAAGGTTACTTACTCCGAAGATGAGAGCGAATTGAGCTTCTTCGCGATAGTGTAACAGAGACTACAGAGGGTTGTTCGCCCCGTGATGAATATTGTAATTTCTCGGGACAAGCCAGAGCAAAGAGAGTGAGATAGAGAAAAGGGCTCTTGTGCGCCGCTGCTCTCTCCACGCGAAAACTGTGTATCTCAGCGCACGCGGCCAGGAGGAGGCTGAGAGCGCGCGCTCGCACCAACAAGATTCACTTTAAGACGCGCTTGAAGGAAGCAGGAAGACGGCGCGTCATAATCGTTGTGATGTAACGCTCGCACCTACCAATAAGAACAGCCCGCTGGATTTAGAGGAATACAAAACAAGTGAAGTTGAAGACTCCGCTCGAGCAATGACCAATGATACGGGAACCGTTGAGGGATTTCTGTAAGGATCTGCACTTTTCAAGCGATGTGTTTTGTTTGTGCGGCTTTTGTTAAAGTTGGTATTTGCAAGTCTTTATTATGCGTAATGAACTAAATGAGCTTTGCATTAAGTCCAAAACAAATGCGTTATGGTTTTAGAATACGTATGTGTGTG
The DNA here is from genome assembly GCA_028128575.1 of Paedocypris carbunculus. NCBI lineage: Eukaryota > Metazoa > Chordata > Actinopteri > Cypriniformes > Paedocypris > Paedocypris carbunculus. The sequence goes on from SOMO01000143.1 coordinate 286,499, forward strand.
TGCGTGTGTGTAAGTATGTGTATATATGCAGTCATTATTTTTAAATAAATTCAAAACGTGTTCCTAATTATATACCTTTTGTTGCTATTTATTATTGGCATTGTGTAACCTGATCCATAGATGTGAACAGCAGGTTATCATCACCTTGTTTAAAAATAAGACACGACTTACGACATTCGTAAAATGACCATGGTCCGAAAAAAGTGACCGCAGCCTCGACCTCGTGCATGCCTTTAAAACAGCGCGTTCGAAAGTATCACTTGCCAAGGTTGTTTTGAACTGTGATCTTATTTTTCCTTCTTAAGACATTTACTTTAAATAATACAATAATATATATGTTCTCAACAGCTAGATGAAAAAAAGGTCCGACAGTTTTGTGGAAAACAGTTAGAATTGTTTAAAAGTAGAACTGTTTAATAGAACAGTTTAAAAAAACAGAGCAAAAACATGTTTCCTCTTTATTATAATGTGACATATCTGAGTAAAAAAAATGTCCGTTATTTTTCCCCCTTGGAATTTGCAGGACACACGCACTTGACTAATTACCTTGCATTATAATGCTCTCCTTCAGTGAATTAAAATAAGACGCTCAATAAAAGTCTGAATCATTGAGGGGGAAACATAGGATTATTTAGACACCGTTATTAAGAGCCATTAGCCAATCAAATGTTGATTTCTCACCATCCTATCAGGTGCTTCAGTATGTAAGCAGATTTCTCAAAGCCTTAACCTACTTTTTCCTGCCCATCGTTAGTGCACTTTGTTGAAATTAAAAATAAGTCCATTCAAAACGGCTCAATTTGGCTATTTTCAACAGCATCGATTTAGTTAGAATTTCGGTCAGAGCTAGAAAATATCGAAAGAAAATTATTTTCAGTTCAGTTTAGTTAGGAAAGACTAAAACACGGGAACAAATATAGAAACAATTTGCATTTTGTCACATTCGCATCACGATAAAACTAAATTAGTTAAAATTCACCCGTGCTTTATTTTAAAATGTGTATTAAAATCCATCCACAGCACATTTCAGTAGTCTTGATCATTCCGAAGCATGTGTACATGAGCAAATGATAAGCAGCACAGCTGTTTGACCCAGTAATAAGATTATTTACTGTAAGCGTCGATCGTTTTTTTAATCAAATTCGGTCTATATTACACTGTAAGTGCATTTAAAACTCTATCATCGCCAACATTTATTGCTATAATTTAATTGTTTTAGAATTAAAAAATAAAATAAAATACAATAACCGGCAACATTTTTTCATCACAATGTTACGTATTTTTATCCGACGACGAACTAGTTCGCCAGTATAAAAAAATTTTTTTTAATTTTTAAAAAAAAAACTTTTTTTTTTTAATAGATCACTTAGCCTTTAATCTATTATTTATTTATTATTATTTATTTTACGAAAGGATAGGCGTGAATAAAGTTCCGTCAGTTTCCATGTCGCAGGCAAATGTTTTTGTGGGTGAATTAATGTCAGGGAAAGCAGAGTTTTCGATGCGGTGAGTTTCTTTTCCAAAACAGGTGTTCCAAATTATTTTGTTCGAGTCTTTCCCCAAAGGCACGAGCTTAGTGGAAAAACACGCGACAACATTAAAGCAAAAGTGTTTGGAGAAGGAAAACGCCTCTTGGGTGCAGAGGAAACCTGTGTATTAACACCGCCACCTCTGACCTCGCGTCACCTTTCTGCCGGACACCCACGTTTACCGAATGTCTTAGACTCGTTTGCATTGAATCAGAATTACAGCATGAGCTAATATTGATACTGTCTATATTTATGACAAAGTCGACGAATTGAAAAATTAACTCGATGCGATCAAACACGATATACTTTGTCTTTATGCTCAGTTTCATTCCGATAGATGTGCTTCTAATATTTTCTTCTTCTGAGCAGAGACTCTCTCTCTCTCTCTCTCTCTCTCTCTCTCTCTCTCTCTCTCTCTCTCTCTCTCTCTCTCTCTCTCTCCTCTCTCTTCTACACATCT
>SOMO01000143.1:304294-309294 GCA_028128575.1 Paedocypris carbunculus
TGTGTGTGTGTGTCAAAAAGAGAGAGTAATATATAGAGTAATATAGAGTGGATATATTGTTATTGTGCGCTTAGGGACAGTTAAAACTGTGAAAAGCGCCTTACAAATGCTCAGAACTTGAATTTGAACTTAATAAAAGCTGTAATAAAAATGTATGGATTTTTATGTTTTGCTAATATTTACAGTGAGTAAAATTTGAATAATATTTTTCAACAAAAATGTTATTACAGTTGTTAAAATGTAGATATTAAAAACGACAATATAAAAATAAAATTGCTAGACGTCTTTTTAAAAGTTTTAGGGATCTTTGGGATCTTTTGGCAAAGCATCCCAATTAATTCATCAATACCTTAAAAATAATTCAGGGAGAGTAATGAAGCGGCAGTCACACTGTGCAAAATTGTCCGTAATGATCACACAACAGGAAGTAGCGGCCTGATCCGCTGGCCCAGCTGTCAAAAGCACATGTGAAATCCCTTTCACGGAGTCATTCTACAAGCACTCCCAGGAATCCATGTCATTAACTTTTTACACGTTGACAACCTTTTTTACACCTGCAACCACACGCACACACTTCCTCACACAGCAATACGGGGGGAAATTAGATCCAGTACTCTCGCTGGGTGAGGCTCAATTCGAGACATTAAGCTAAAGCTGCCTTAAAAAAAAAAAAACAACCTGTGTGCCAAGCAGAGTGGTGCACTTTTGATAGGTGCTGTGTAGTTGTCAGGCTCTTTGATGTTTTCGGATTGATCTGGCAAGAGCTGGGGGCTCTTTGTTTCTCTCAGTGTCCCCACGAGCTGTCTGATCCCACAATGCAGTGCGACACCGAATCTCTGGGGTTACCATCATCTGGGCCGACTGGGCGGCTCGCAAGAGAGAGCCTCGCTGGATTTCTCCCACGTGTGCTGGCTCTCCAGATGGCCTCAAAGAGTCGCGCGAAAGGCTCAGCCAACATTTCAGCCTGACACACACAAAAAGGAAGCGAACGAATTGTAAATATTTTATAGCTTTTCCACATTCCCTCAATGAAGGAATGACAGACATTCCATATCATAGAGCTGAATAAAAGAGCGATTTTGATGAAAGATTAATCACATCTTTTGCAGTGATTTCCAATCCTAGCGCTGTTTACTCGTTTCTGAGTGGAAAGCACTCAGAGAGAGTGCAGAGATGAAAGGAGCACCTTGGTTGATCGTTCGAGAACAACTTTTGATGCCAATCTGAGAACGAGATCAAATGCTTGTGCCAGATTTGATTTAATGACTTTTGTGACCGCCGGTGAAGGGCCTCGCAAAACACCGGCACAAATCGGAGCCACTGTTCATCAGCCACAGAAGTTTACAGAGCAGGTTATGAACAAAAGAGCAGAGCGAGAGAGTGTACGTCGCAGATCAGAGAGGAGACCCCCAAAGGTATGTCACGGGTCCGCTAACTTTTTTCCCCAAACTTGTTTCAATCGCCGTGTCACAGCCGCCCATTTCTACATTTGATATTTCAGTCGTGCGTCAACAGCAGCACTGATGCTCAAAGTAATTGGTGCTTAATTTGTACATAAACAGCGGAGGCAGTTTCCATCACAGCCTGTGTCTTTAGAAATCATTAATCTCTAATTAGGGCCAGTTGGGACCAGCAGTTAGAAGGTTAAAGAGGTTCTGACAGCCCTAATCATTGCTCAGGAAGCTGAAAATATATGCAAAGTCTCAGCAGATGGGGCGAGATCAGCCTCTGCCAAGTGATAACTGTTATTCCTTTGCACCTCCAAAGCTGTCATCCTAATAGGCACATTTTGAATTTATTAATGCTCTAGTTACAGTGTCTGCTCAGTCTCTTTTGGTATGTCAGCCAGAGAGTGTAAACCAAACGATTAACTCGTATTACCTGGTAATGATAGAAATGTTTGTCATGATTACACTCCCCTCACGCAAATTAGTGCAAGAACGCTCAGACCGAGAGGGAGACCCCTAAACGGCTCTTCAGCCAATACCGCGTCTTGCCTTCACATCCCCCCGCCCACACTTCACATCTGTTTGTTGTGACATACTGCTTGATGCTTATTTATTTTTAACCCACTCCTTTCCGACAAAGAAAAGAACAGCTTGGTGCTAAGTGATAGAGCGCTCCGGGCAAGAGAGACCCCGACAAATTAGCGCATGCACATTCTCCGTCTGTTATAACATCTGATGGTAGACAACACTTTTTTTCTTCTTCCGATTGGAGCTAAGATTTTAGTTCCTTGCTATCGGCACCACAGACACGACTGACTCGCCGTCTAGGATGTAAGAGACCTTGCCGTCTCTTTTCTCCATCAAACAGGTGGCTTTGAGCAAGCTACATTTAGCAGTAATATGGAATCAGATTAGTGTCGAAAATATAGTAGTACCAAAATGCTTCACATTTTCGTTTTGTTTGTAATTGTTCACTTGCAATCTTCACATTTTCGTTTGAAACATTTTTTCTTTACAAATTTTTTCATTGCGCTTCAGATTTTGCGTTCTGACTTTAAGCACTTCTTTCAGGTGGGGTGGCACCTACTTTACTCACTTTTTGGCTAGTGAGAATATGATTGGCAGCAGCTTGACCAGGAAGTGGAGTTCAGCGAGCGAACACCGTTTCATAATATTTTGGTGGCCACGGAAATGAAGCACCATCCAGTCTAGAAAAGTAAAGTAAAGTTTGTCAATATGGCATCTGGGGATCAAAATTTTGCTCTACATACAGCGAACTTCCAGTAACACACAGTGAAGTGAACACACACAAACCCGGAGCAGTGGGCAGCCTTAAGCCTAGGGGGCCAGTGGGGGTCAGTGTCTTGCCCATAGACCCAGCTATGAAACCCTCTGGACCAAGATATGAACTTGGTCGCAATGCTGGGGTGGCAGGTCCAACTCAACTACAGCTGGAACACAACCACCATTGTATGAACATAAAGTACATACATGTGTATGAACATAAAGCAGACGCGGGAATTCTTTTTTGTGGCTTGTTAAATCAGCTGCTGTTGGAGAAAAAAAGCTTTTTCTTCACCCTGAAATTGTTGGGAAAAATTGTATAAAAATAAATAAAAACAACAACAAAACATGATTAGATGAACAAGACTAACTGGTGAGAATAATTGGCATGCTAGTAAGCAGAGTGCGCGTGGTGGTAATTATACACTGCAGTTCTCCGTCCACAGAGCAGGTACATTAACTGGCTAGCGGAAAGAGCAAATTACACTGAAAGCTTTCCTCACCTCAGCCAGTGAGGCTTTGAGATAATAACTTCTCTAAAATAAATTCCACTCACAAATACTGGCCTGCTTTTATTTACGACACTCCACGCCGTTGCTGCAGATGTGTATTGCTATGGTGATGGTAACAGTTACCTACCATTATTATTAAATTCACATGTGGATGTTAAGATTCTGCATTTTTTAGACCTAGAGCACATAAATAAAAATAAAATAAATAAAACCTGTTTGAAGAAAATTTGTATGACTCATTCGTATGAGCTTTGCGTTTTGCTGTGGAAAATGTGGTAGGCAAGTTTGGAATTTTTGGATTGAAAATGTTTTTTTCTCATTTTGCATTATGATTAAAATCATGCAACAGGTAATGCCTTTTTTATGCAAAGTGCTGTTTCAAAATACATTTCAATTAAATTAACATTGAACAATATTTATTTTATGACAAAAGAGGTTCGTTCAGCTGTAAAATGATCAAACAATCAAATAGTCATTATGATGACAGATGAACAAAAACATACAGTAAGAAAAAAATAGTTAAAAAAATTATTTTCCAGAATTATTTTTTTTTTTTTTGTCTCTCACAGTGCACATGCACATGAAACAAAAAATGTAAACCCTTTCCATGCTTTCTAAGTGGTAGAACTTTCAAAATCACAAGGTGTTCAAATACTTATTTTCCCCACTGTATATTTCCATAAATAAAAAATAAAATCAGAAAAGAATGATACAATCAGTTCTTATTGATTTTATACCAATAGAATTTCTAGAAAACGTTCATAAACATCTAATTCTGAAAATACACTTTTTAGTACTGTACATATTGATCTTGTCTTCAAAAGTCACTTTACTCTCAATTCCAATAAATGACACACTAAAACCAAAACCCAAACGAAATACTGTATGTTTTGATTTGACAACAGCAGACCTGAGCGGTCTCTCCTCTGGTTCATGAACTCGGCCCCTCGTGGGAGGGAGGACAGCATGAGAAAAGATCTTTAGGTCAGATGAAAGAAGTCGTCTTCTGAGGAGCTCAGGTTACACGCCATCACAATAACAAGGAGCTACTGTTTCTCTCCTTCACTTCTTGCGCATTGTCTTGCATTTTGACACCTCCATTGACGGTCGAGACAGGATGTGTCCCATCACAATAGAGACTGTGCTGAAACCGTCGAGTATCTTTATTTGAAATCTTGTTTCATGTTACTGTACGGTCCTTGGCTTCTCAAAACAAAACTGCTCTCAACCCCGACACCGGCAGCTTTCTCACACTCTCATCTTTTCCACAATGATTAAGAGAACAATGTCTCACTATCAGCGGCTCAGAGCATCCGTCCCTGAAGGCTTTCAACCGCTTTAATACTTCTGACTGTGTATGAAGAAACCAAAGAAGAAGGCCCGGTCTTCCTCTCAACTTGAGAAGCCTTTGTCTCCATGGCTCTTTTTTTTGTTCATGTCCGTCAACCTGTGAGGCCTCGAGCCCCGTTCCAACCATCAGTCCGCGTGACCTGAGGTCTGAAAGATGGGATTCAGAGAGAGTAAAATATTTATATTAAGGGCAGCGCTATCAGTTTGACCCTTTGACCTTTTACAGTACAGGTCGGGACAGCAGAAACCAGCACTAAAGCAACAACAATGTTCTTTGAAAGTAGAGTCAAACACATTAGAATGTACAAAGCATAAACCGCAAATAAGCTAAATTATTAATTCACGCATTAGAATGTATTTGATGAGCAGACAGACAGATAGAAACTTAATTTATTTCAGTCCAGTA